>JARJLF010001833.1:0-60164 GCA_029378395.1 Mycena leptocephala
CCAAACTTTATGTAGACATATATCTGTCTGCATTGTTGAATTTCTTTCAGGTGTGTTAGGTACACAGCAAATATTCCCTTATTCAATGCAATCCATGGAGTTTAGAATATCTTCTTTGGCTCCTTGGAACACAGCCAGTATCTTGAAAAGTATAAGACTTCAGAGGATACAGGCAAAATTCCTCTACCAAATGTTTGCAGTCTTTGAGGAGGAACTAATGGTATACTGCCAGATGGAACATAAGCCAGTCAATGTTTATATGCTACCATTTGGGTGCCTAAGATCCATAACCTCAAAATGGGTGCCTCATTGAGAGTGCTGGGATGATGAGTAGAGCACAATATATTACAACTTGGCATGTTCCAGAAAATGGGACCGGGTCAAGCTGATACATTATCTTGAATTTTGTTTCAAAAAAAGTTCATAGAATAGCACAAGTATGATTCACCCTGATCGCATATGTCAGATCCACTGAATTCCCCTCTCGAAAATTATTCACTATGAGTTGTTAGAAAAGCACAAGGTCATGAAGGCTGGAAAAAAATATGGAACTGCTGTAGAGAATATATTTACAGAGAGTTCAGTAATCTGTTGTATGTGTGATCAACATTCCTTGTCTATTTCTGAGTCTGCCATTAAATAAAATGTGGTATGTCAAAAAGAACGCTACTACGCAGGTTTGAACCCACGACACATCAATGTGCATTACACATGTACACGAGGGAAACACGCGGCAATTTCTCTGAGCCATCAATAAGCGAGCAAACCGCGAGCAAACCGCCGTTCATAAGCGTCTGCGGCTTAAGGAATTTAAGCGGTGGGGCATGCCCCCTGTGTTTCATAATGTCAACTACAACACTCAAATACCTATGTGAACTAACGGAGCCCAGCGTGTGTATGGAAGTCCTTCATTCCGCATTTTCCTCACTGTTATCTGCAGTGCCTTTGCTGCATCACTGGCCTGAGACTTTCGGCCATTTGCAAACAAATGTGTGTAAAAGGTTTCTGCAATCAGTGGTCCATCCTCGTCGTGTATACTCACAAAAGAATCAATTTCATAAGATCAACTACAACACTCAAATACCCATGTGAACTAACGGAGCCCAGCGTTTGTATGGAAGTCCTTCATTCCGCATTTTCCTCACTGTTATCTGCAGTGCCTTGGCTGCATCACTGGCCTGAGGCTTTCGGCCATTTGCAAACAAATGTGTGTAAAAGGTTTCTGCAATCAGTGGTCCATCCTCGTCGTGTATACTCCACATAGTTCCAATAACTCCTTTAAATCCTGCAGCAATGAACCCCTCAACGATATCAGGCACGCCAGATTCCCCAGTAAAAGTCTCGCATGATGTGAGGAAGGCAAAATCAGCATTGGGAAGATTCATGTGAAGGATGTTTTCCAATTCCAAAGGACTGTCATGCAACTGGACACGACTTTTCAGAGGATCAACAACATCGCGTGATCCGTGACCAGCTAAGTGAATCCAGGAGCAGTTCTGTAGCAGAATTTTCACAGCCTCCATGGTTGCTTGCTCTCCAGTGAGGTAGTTGGCATTTTCTGCCAGAATAGATCGAATTTTTTTCACTTCTTGCTCAACCCCACGGAGGAGTGGGAAGTTCTTCCCACCTGTTGCTCCAACAACACCGATTGTGAGGGGATGGCTGGAATCCTTCCTTGAATTCGCATTGAGAATGTATTCCAAGTTTTTCGTGTATGAGTGGATGAATTCATCAGATGGAGCTGCTGCATGCAAGGGAAGTCGTATAAAGGAACCAGTTGGCAGCCACCATAGCCGACCATTGGTAATCCCATGCTGAATATGTTTGTTAGTTCACAAACTGAAAGGCTGAAAATGAGACCCACTGATTCTAAGCATTTGTAAATATGCTCCACAACATGTGTCCAGAGCCAGCTTAACATATCTTGGAAAGACTCTTCAAGAGGTTTCTGCTGCCTTTCTTCCCTATGGGGAAAAAGTCTGATGTTACCTCGAGCAAGGTCACGATCAAGGCCAGCTTTGATTTCTTGTAGCTCTTGCAGGGTCACTGGAAGAGGAATATGGAGTGGACCTGATCCAGTATGGAGAAGCACAAGTGCATCACAGTGATCAGAGTGAGAATTGAGGATGACAACAGGGCCATTTTGTGCGACCAGACACAGAGTATTGTATTGTATGGGGCAGAGAAAAAGGTCGAAGCCAGGAAGGTTTCTGATCTCTTTGAGGAGGTTATTTCTCTTGGCTGCAACCAGCTTTGTGTCATTAGGATCTCCATTATAAAATTCAAAAGACAGCTGGTAAAGCCTGGATTTTAGATCCAGAGGCATTGGAAGATCATCAAAATTCATTTTTAACTGTTGCAGTTGCTGAAGTGTGGTTGTCAGCCCTTGCTCGATGAACTCAACTGCCAGCTGAAGATTGGAAATAGCAAGACAGGCCATGACAGCATCTGAAGTGACTTCAGTGATACTAATTTGTCTTCTAGCAGCCTCGCAGACAGCAAAAGAACTACCAACCCAAAGAATCTCAGGCAGCAGATTAAAGGCAGCTGAATATGCTGGTACTACCTCTGAGAATCTGTGTTCTTTCGCTAGGTGTACCCAGTCCAGAGCTGCTTTCCATGCCAACATAGGACATGTGGTACATATCCGGAAAGAGTTGGAAAAGCTAGCAAATGCAGTCTCAAGATCCTGAAGGTGCCCTGATCTTTGGTACTCATCTCCAAAAAGAACAGCGAGACATTGGAGGCAACCCAAGAGATCTGGATGCCCATCTGGAATTAGATTGACTGCTTCCTGAATGGTTTGCAAAGCTGTGGATAGATCTTTTGGGTCACCACGGCTCGTATACCTGTCTCGGAGGACATTGGCAAGAGTCTGGAGATAACCTGGTCGTTCTGAATGTCCCTCAGGAGTTAAATCAACAGCTTTTCGAATATAGAGTAGAGCTTCATCAAGATCCGGCATGTTCTCTGACATCTGACATGTGTCCTGAAGAGCGGCAGCCAAGTCTTTAAGATGGCTTGGCAAATCTGGATGTCCTTCTGGTGTCCAGGCCATGGTTTCTTGACGGAGTTCCAGAGTCAACCGAAGGTCTCGCAAGTACCTCAATCTTATGTACCTATCCCTCAAGGAAAGAGCGAGACCTTGAAGATATTTTGGTCGATCTGGATGATCCTTAGGAGTCAAGTCAACAGCTTCCTGATATTTTTGAACTGAAGCCATGAGATCCTGAAGGTCACCTAGCTTCTGAAAACGTTTGTGAAAGATAATGGCTTGGCTGCGAAGGAAACTTGGGTGATCTATATGCCACGCAGGAATCAAGTGAAGAGCCTGGTGGATGAGTTGCAAGGCTGTCTCCATATCCATTGTGTCACACATTCTCTTGTATCTATCTGTGAAGTAATCACACAGACTTTGGAGACAGCCTGGGCGACCTGGATCTTTCTCTGGAGTTAAATCAACAGCATTTTGGATGATTGTTAAACCTAAGTCAAGGTCCTGCAAATTCCCAATCTATGGTACTTGTCCCTGATTGACAATGCCAGATTTGGAGTCGGTTGGACAAAGCAGAGTCATCCGCAGGAGTTAAAGCAACAGCTTCATGGGAAATTCTACAGATCTCTGCAGATCCTGCAGGTTTCCCAGTCGTCGATATCTGTCCCTCATATAAACAGCCAGACTTTTCAGATATTCTGGTCGATTTGTATGCCCCTGCGGGTTGAATCAACCACATCTTTGATGCACCGTAGAGCTTGCTCAAGATCATGAACATCCCTAATCTCTGGTACCTGTTCCGGAGAGAATAGACAGACTTTGAAGATGTGCCGTGTGATTTGGATGGTCTGTTGGAGTTATTAAAACCAGTGTCCGATGACTTTGTACACCTGACTCAAGATCCTCCAGATGACCCAGTATTTGGTATCTGGCATCATATAATGTGCACAGTTTATGGAGGTGTAAGCTGTGTCAGCATGATCTTCAGTGAGTTTGGTGAGGTGGGAAATACAGAGACTGATATATCCAGTGATGTGACATCACCACAATGCTGGTAGTTTGAATATTCCAAATCCCCAAAGGATAAAAGATAAGACACATCATCAGGAAGCTCATTCACAATCCGCTGGTAGCTGGATCTTGCTGCATGGAAGAATGAATCCCAGCATGGTCAGAATGGCCAAGCACTTTGGACCAAGTTCTTGGTGGATAAAAGCAATGATACTCGTAGTTCAGGTCTGATAATTTCACTTGTGACAAATTCGAAAAAACTCTTATGAAGGCGGGAATGGTTTCCTGAGTGATTTCATCTGTTCCAGCCACAAGAACTGTGCGAAATCGTCGAAAGAAATGCGGACATCAACAGGTCGACGTTTCCCTGGCTGCCGTAAATCCAGTATCTTTCCAATGTGCCAATAGAGAGTGGTTTGTTTAGAACAACAATGGATCCACAAGCCGGCGAAAAGTTTCAAATTCCATGGATCTGAATTACGAGGACACAGCTTATCAAGGATCGTGCCATACAAGAGGTGGATGTCCTCCATGCCTTTGGTATTGAGCTGATCAAGAACATCATCCAGACATTCTGACCCAGAGATTTCAATCTGGGAGCGAATATATTTCATCGCAGTTGTTGCCCAAAGAAAAGACCAGAGGCCTGAGAGCACAGTTTCTGCACCTCTTCTTCACCAGGCCATTCATCCAGTGATATTAGTAGCTATATCCTGGATCTGATGCCTTAGGAAGGATTCCACATCATCAATGGATGATTGTTGTGGGTACCAACACTGATCTGTCTTGTGTCTGGAGCAGTGGCCCATGCAGCTCGTATAGCATCTTCTTCCCGGCTAGAAATGAGAACTTTTGTATTTGCTGGAAGGCAAGTGGTCATGTTAGACAAAAGCTTTGGCAAATCACTGGAATCACATTCATCTAAGCCATCCACCACAATGGCAATAGCTTGAAGTGGAGTGGTCTCAGATGCAGACCTCAAGGGATCTGCGAAGAGCTGCTGGACTAGTGCTTCTGTAACTTCATCAACAAGTGAGGGCTTTTCTTGAAGAGCATGGGAAATAACATGTGCAACCTCCCGAGATCGCTCAGCCAGCTGGAATGCTATGGAAGGAAAAAGAATCTTGGATTGGCAGTGTTCTGATAATTCCTGTTGATGAAAAGTTGTGCCCATAAGCAATGAGAATCTTTGAAGGCCCGGCAGACAGCAGCAGTAATAGTGGATTTTCCCGATCCAGGCTCTCCTGTAACCCAGAGGAAGTGAGGGCCCTCTGTGGAAAGATCTGATACCCATTCCTGAATGTTGGCCAGAAGCTCAACACGAGTGCCAGGATGACAAGACTCTTTGCCCTGTTCTTGATACCCTGAATTTGAAGCAATGTATGGGCCCAGTTCCTTCTTAATAAATGTCAGATCCTGAGCACTCAATTAAGCATCAGTATATTTATGTGGTGATGAGAACATACGACATGGTATTGCTCTTCAAGCCGTTTCTCCTGAACCTCTCCACAGAGGTACGAGACATCCTCAAGTACCCTCTCAATATTCTCGTGCACCTTCTGGATGTTTTCGCGGGCTTTCTCAACCTCCTCTAATATCAACACATTGCCCATTAATAGCAAATCCTGAGCATGAGACAGATTGATCTCTGATAGGATCTGGTAATGTATGTCAATTGGTATTGATCAGCATTCCCAGTCACACTTCCGCACCATGAAAAGCTTTGTGGCCTCATCAAGTCGTGATTGGAATTCTTGAATTTGGGCATCCACAGCAAGCTTCTTCCAGAATTTCCACTTGTCTTCCTGATTTCCGTGTATCATTCTCAGTTTATAGTTTCTCTGTGTTGAAATAAGAAGATATACCAGTCTTGCTTTTGCCCATTGGCATATCTCATCAACAAGGACTCTACTCAAACACAGTTATCAGTAACTTTTTCTTCCAGGTTGCTGATTTTCGCACCGAACGCTGTCGAGATTATCCCAGGCTTTAAGGGTAAACTGTCCTGTATTGCCGTCCTGGGATGCCTTCAGGACATTTTCGATCCAGTGCACAATTTTCTTGGCAAATTGAAGGGCAGCTGACTTGGCCTTCGAGACTGTCTGGCAACTTTTGAGATTTTTAAATAGAGACCTGGAATACGACATACATTGCCCAGCTTGATAAGCCCTCCCAGTCCTTGCATGAGAGAACGAGCTGGGAACGGACTGTCTGGAATGAAGCCGGCCAAGTCCTTCCCAGATTCAATTGCTCTACAGACTCCCTCGAGCACCATACTGAGCTTGCCATCGGGATGACTTCCAATCCACGTATCAAGATCCTTCAAGAACTGTTTGTCCAGGGTCCAAGCATCCCATGGAAGTGTTTTCGATGGGGGGCCATTGTAGTCAAGAGCGAGAACCAAGAGCTGCGGTGCGGTGTTAGCATGTATCATTACATCTGTTAGATCGTTATCAGTTCCCATGCTCTCCTGTTGATCACCCACTTAAACCCTTTTTGCCACCCTCTTTATAAATTACGTTGTTTGTCTGTAGCCTTTTTAAATCCCCGCACCCCTCGCCCATCCGAACAAGTGGCCGAGGTCGACCCTTAATTACACAAGAACCTATTTATTCTTCACCAATTGCAACTCCGAGTCAATGGACTTAGAATCCCTGCAGACTCATCCGTAAATCAGGTGGAAGTCCTATTACATTTGAGCATGCTTGGTGTAATGAAACGTCGCGGGGTGCCAAGCGCTCCTACGAGCCGAACCACGGCTTGTGCTCTAATTCTGGGTACATGCCGCAATAGAGTGTTTGCGATGCAGCCATTGGAGCCACCCAATGGTTGATTCGCGTTGCGTCATCTGGTGGTTCTACCGCCCTAAATTTATACCCAAATGGCTCTGACAGCCATCCGAGGGTATTTTTGACGGGCGGAGCCACCAGATGACGCAACGCGAATCAGCCATTGGGTGGCTCCAATGGCTGCATCGCAAAGTGGCTAATATTGATCTGCCTTTTCACACAGTGCTTCCGTGACTTCTCTTTCAGATACACTCACGAATCTCCTTGAAATCTCAGATAAACTAAAATTACACCGTGTAAATTAGTTCAATCCTCTTCAAACAGCTTTCGTGTATAAAGAGGGGACGGCAGCGTCAGCCACTTGTAAAATTAATTCTGCCTGTCCCTATCGCCGACTTCGAGAGTTGGCGCTTCTCCTTCAAACCCACTATGTCACGAGTTCAACTTTTTTTGATGCGCTCACACGCTCGTCGCTAGGCCACATTGTAGTCCCGAACCAAACTCTCATGACATCCCAAAGGGAACTCGGTCATGAGAGTCTGGGCTTATCCCGATTCCCGATTCCCAGCAAGTTAACTCGTACCATTTACTTCGAAGATCACCGAAGGAAACTCGATGGGGCGGCTTGAACCATGGCCAATCTTCCGCTTGAAGCCGTGGCCGAAATGCAGAGAGTGCCACCGTGGCATGAAGCCGCTTGAGATCTGAATCATTCTACCGGACTAAGCCTCCGCGCAATGACTGACTGAAAATACAAAAATGCTTCAACTTCAAATCTAGCGCGACCAAGCGGTGGTTCATTTCAGTATAATGGCGATAACTTGTTTCAAGCATAGCCACAAATGATTTGATCAGTGAAAGTGGGCGAGGTTTCCCTTACTTGGAGGTGAATTCAGTCTAAACTTACCGTGACGTGAACTATTCCGGTTTTTTTTTTTTTGCGAGGACAAAGAGACGTTAGGGGCGAAGGTTCTGAGAGATCTTGCGGTGCCCTCGATTATGAATGTGCGCGAGATAGTAAGTACCAGTGAATATTGGGGCAGTTAAATACTATTTCCAACAGGCACTCAAGGATGTGGTAGAACGTGTTCAACACGTCGTTTAATGTAATACAAGATTGTCACTGACTGATTGCCGGCGAATTTTGAACAGCTGCAGACGGCGCAATTTAATAAAGAGATATATATTGGTTTTCTACTGCAGGAACATAAAGTGCGCCTAAATTAAGGAGAAGGAGCCCGTGCGGTAGAGTATCCGTAAGTTGTTTCAATGTCGCGATTGTGGAACTCAATGTAGTACCTTGCCCACCTCTGGCGGCGCTAAAATTCGCCAATTGCCTACGTGTGTCATGCTCAAATATTGCATCGTGGGAATACGTGATCCACGTCTTCCGGCGTCGGAAACTCGCCAGCTGCCTGTCGGAGTTTCAAAGGCTTCGGACAACGCAATTTTATGAAGCTAGAATTATAAGGGTTTCCATAGAAGGCATATCTTATCTTATCAATGTTATTTCCCAGGTGTCGTCAGATACGCATACACATAGTCTCTCGTAGACAGACGCTACAACAATATTAGTGCTCGTGCCTCGCATGTTGTATACACAGTAGCTGAGCAGTGAGCGGACACTGGCAGCGGGCTCGGAGGAGTCGGGGAGTCGGGGAGTCGGGGAGTCGGGGACGATGAGGATGAGAACTGAGTTGTTCGCGTTCGAGGTGGACGGATGCCCAACGATTCACGAATGCATGCCAGCCTGCAGGCAGGCCGAGAAGGCTCTCAAAGCGCGTCGGCGAGAACCATGACGTCGGGGCAGGTCGGCTCGAGCGATCATAGAAGGCAAACCTGTGATGGTGACGTAACAATGCCGGCGCCGCCTTTGTTTCTCCCCTCCACTGCTTCCACTTGCTTTCCACACAGCGACGACGACGAGTCGACGACATCAAGACGATGAACGACGACAACAGCACTTTCATTCAGAAGAGAAACCTGCGGCAAGCTGGAACGCACGGAGGTGGCTACGCCCTCGACGTGCACCGTGCGAGCGTCGTCCGTTTGGCAAACACCTTCCTTGCTACATGTCAGGACTCGGCGACTTTTCCCCTCAAACTCACATGCGGGGACAATTTCTACTCAATAATAACAGGAAGCGGCAACGCAGAAGAAAAGTGGCTCGAAGAAGCGCGTTTCACGGGGCCTCACGAGCTCGGGATGTGTCTCCGCTGGGGCCGCATCTGCGTCTTTAGGGTCGAAGACGGGAGGGATGTGCGGCGGTTATTGAGCTGGGCGTGATATGAGCTATAGAGAGTCGACAAGGGGGTGAGTGATTTCTCTTCTGATGTCGCTTTTTTTGGACGGGGGTGGTTTTGCTTTCGGTGGCGGAGCGGGGCGGGCTGGCGGCTCATTCACCTGCGCATTGTCCCGCCTTTTTTGTTCCCTTCTTTCCTTCTATGATACCCCCGACTCTCTCCGTCACCTCTTTTTTTGCCTTGCGACATCGACCCACCTACGGCTGCGGGTCCTGCCGGCCGGCACGCACGTCGGCACTGTCCAGCGACCTGTCCATGTCCCTAGCGGCGACATCCAGTGGTGCACGGGACGGGGATACCCGGGTCGAGTGGGCGCTTGTCGGGCGTCTAATCCTCCTTTGTACTTCATTCCTATTCCCATTCCTTTGTTGGGGCGGGTTTCGAGAGGATGGCGGCAAGTATTGCGTTCGAAAAAAATGATATGGGGCTTTCGTCTTTGGTCTTTTTTTTTTCGTTTCTTTCTTTCTTTTTTTCTGGCGGGGTTTTTCTTAGAGTGGGCGCTCAATCTCCCGGTGGTATATACAACGCCTTGCGCTTGCGCTCGCCGTTCTCTTGGTTTACTTGAATTCTTTTTCGACATTTCCACTTTGGAGGCTTCGATTCCTCTTGCCTTTTTATCATTATTTATTTGGCCGCTGGGGGGATGCGTTTTCGGATGCGGAGGCAGGGTCGTGTTGCGTCGCTCTTGACTGTCCCACGCTCGATGTACACGTCTGAATCTCAGGGGTGGGGGCTACGGGCTGCTTGTCGTGCTCCTCGTCGCATCCTCGGCGAGGATCCAATCAGGAGGTGGAGATAGTTGCGTCGTGCTCCCGCACGCGTCGATGTAACATACTATGTCCATCGTACGGCGCGCCTAGTATGATATTCATATTTTCTATTGAATATGCTGTTCTGAGTTGAACGGTGTCTGGGCGGTTTATGAGCCTTTCTAAACATTACGGTCACCAACTACCGTCCAAAAATAAACTGGGCATATTCGGCGCACTGGGCAACGGTACCTTGATCATAGTCCGTATACCGCTTCCTCATCTTGATCTGCGATTTCTGGGAGGTCGTCAAAATCGATCCACTGATTCCACTCGTTCGTTTCCTCTCCTAGAACGCTCGCTTTTTGAAATATCAAGTTGTGGTTCCACGGGGTGTTCCCGCGGGCAAAGTACGAGCTTCTCTGTTTAGTCATGGCTGTTCATTTGGGACTGGCGTAAAGCATTCAGCAGACAAAAATGTGGCAATGCAGGGGCGCTTGTTGTGCGCCTAACCATCTCATTCACCTGTACTCAAACCTGAGCAGAACTATTAGGCGAGAGTTAACAACACTTGGCCCTCAACCGGAGCTCTCCAGAACAACATTGTTACGCACTTCAAATAAAACCAGGCAAAAAACGGTAATATTCGTGACATTTAACACAAATCAACTCAGACGTAGAAGATACAGGAGCAATACTAAGTCAGAATCTCGACAGAAACATTTCCTAACGGCAATGTCTCTTCCTCTTCGCAAGGTCAGAAAGTGATGATGGGGAGGCAGTCGATGGCGATGAGACCGCCTGGAGATAATTCACGGTCAGTATTCAGCACGGGAGAGGTAGGAATTGATTGGTACATACCCCACTCTTCTCGGGGGATCACAGATGACAGCGGTTCCTCCGCTGGATAATGTTGGATCTTAGGTAGATGAATGGGTTCATGAATGGATTTACCAGTTGTTCCCGACGGCAGTGATGGGAGAGCAGCTCAAACCGACGGGCACGTTGAGGCCAGTGAGGTCGATGCCGAGTGGGGTGGCAACGAGAGTAGCTGCGCTGCTGGTGGAAGAGACGACGCTCGAACAGCACTGGGGGGAGGTCGGCGGTGTCCCCGGGTGCTGAACCCTGGTGGTCGGGATGGCGGCGGCAAGGGTCTGAAATGAAGGTCAATATTTAAGGGTGAAAATACGTCGAGGGTGAAGCATACAATCAGCACCGAAGGGACAACGACAGAGAGCTTAGATAACATGTTTGTTCGACAGGGCTTGAACTACGGGGGGATGTGTTCGAATGAGGATTGAGACAGAACGGCGCCCTCTTTGTAGGGTTTCCATCCACAATTTCCCGCGATTGAAAGGGCCTTTGCCCTCACAATCAGCGCAGGAACGGGGGGCGCGAAGTGTGGAGCGGTGGAGCCGTTTGAGAAGGCAGACCTCAGTGATAGAATTCCGAGCCACCTGCAGAAGTGTCGAGCGAAGCAGGACGAAGCGATGGTGTGGAGCATTTCAAGCGTTTGGCATGATATCTGTTAGTATCATTTGGAGCCCACGTCAAGGCGAAGAAACCGGGAGGACATACCTTGATGTTCCGAAGGCTGAAAAGGCTGTACCGAGACCTGGTTCTTTGTTCACTGTGCTCGGTGATGGTTTATCGAAACTTGAGATTATGGCACAGGTCCGGGGATATTTCTCGCAACGGCATGCGGAAAATGAAAACATCAAGGATATAATTGTGCTCTGGCGGGGGAAGAGCGTGGCAGAACGAATCCGATATCGGAATATCGCGTGTTCAATCACAAACGTCATTGACAGTACAATTTTACTTGAAACGCTTTGAGCGATATTACGCCTTCAATCAGATCCATCCTGTGGGAAGAGCCCATACAGTCCCGAAGGGTAGTCCTTGTTCAAGTTCGCGTGTTATTGACATCGTAGGTGGCACTCACATGGACAGGCCCGTCAGAGAATTGAGATTCGTACAAGGTGTATGAGCTGCCTGGTGAAGTACGTATATCAGTGCCGAAGCTACATTTGGATCGTTCGTCATTCGAGCTCATGCGAATAGGCGGTCATGGAGTCCGAGTCTATTTATGGTGATTCGAGAAATAACTGAGGGTGCCTGTAGAAAACTGTGTCGTCAGTGCACTACGTGTTAGGAGTAGAAATCAAAGAGGTGCAAAGGAAATTCTGTGGACCGACGAGGAGAGTCGAGAATACCGAGGAGTAATGGCCGAAGACAAAACCATCAGTATGGTGCGGAACCGTGCAAGGTGAAATGTAGTCTCTTATAAACAGACAGTACAACAACAGAGTGGGCGCTCAATTTCCCGGTGGTATACAGCGCCTTGCGCTTGGATTCGCGTGCGTTCTCTTGGTTTACTTGAATTCTTTTTCGACATTTCCACTTGGGAGGCTTCGATTCCTCTTGCCTTTTATCATCATTTATTTGGCCCCTGGGGCGGATGCGTTTTCGGATGCGGAGGCGGGGTGGTGTTGCGTCGCTCTTGCTCGATGTACATGCGTCTGAATCTCAGGGGTGGGGGCTACAGGCTGCTTGTCGTGCTCTTCATCGCATCTTCGGCGAGGATCCAATCAGGAGATGGAGATAGTTGCGTCGTGCTCCCGCACGCGTCGATCTACCATACTACATCCATCGTACGGCGCGCCTATATGATATTCATATTTTCTATTGAATATGCTGTTCTGAGTTGAACGGTGTCTGGGCGGTTTATGAGCCTTTCTAAACATTACGGTCACCAACTACCGTCCAAAAATAAACTGGGCATATTCGGCGCACTGGGCAACGGTACCTTGGTCACAGTCCGTACAACCGCTTCCTCTTCTTGATCTACGATTTCTGGGGAGGGAGGTCGTCAAAATCGATCCACTGATTTCACTCGTTCGTTTCCTCTCCTAGAACGCTCGCTTTGTGAAATATCAAGTTGTGGTTCCGCGGGGAGTCCCGGCGGGCAAAGTGCGAGCTTTTCCTTTTAGTCATCGCTGTTCATTTGGGGCTGGCGAGAGGCATCCAGCAGACAAAAATGTGGCAATGCAGGGGCGCTTGTTGTGCGCCTAACCATCTCATTCGCCTGTACTCTAACCTGAGCAGGACTATTAGGCGCGGGTTTACAACACTTGGCCCTCAACCGGAGCTCTCCAGAACAACATTGTTACGCACTTCAAATAAAACCAGGCAAAAAACGGTAATATTCGTGATATTTAACACAAATCAACCCTCAGACGTAGAAGATACAGAAGCAAATACAATCTCGACAGAAACATTTCCTAACGACAATGTATCTTCCTCTTCGCAAGATCAGACAGTGATGATGGGGAAACAGTCGAGGGCGATGAGACCACCTGGAAATAATTCGCGGTCAGTATTCAGCACGGGAGAGGTAGGAATTGATTGGTACATACCCCACTCTTTTTCGGGGGGATCACAGGCGACCATGGATCCTCCGCTGAATGATGTTAGATCTTAGGTAGATGAATGGGTTCATGAATGGATTTACCAGTTGTTCCCGACGGCAGTGATGGGAGAGCAGCTCAAACCGACGGGCACGTTGAGGCCAGTGAGGTCGATGCCGAGTGGGGCGGCAACGAGAGCAGCTGCGCTGCTGGTAGAAGAGACGACACTCGAACAGCACTGGGGGGAGGTCGGCGGTGACCCCTTCGGGAAGGCAGCGGCAAGGGTCTGAAATCAAGGTCAATATTTGAAGATGAAAACATATCAAGGGTGAAGCATACAATCAGCACCGAAGTGACAACGACATAGAGCTTAGATAACATGTTTGTTCGACAGGGCTTGAACTACGGGGGGATGTGTTCTAGTAAGGATTGAGACAGAACAGCGCCCTCTTTATAGGGTTTCCATCCACAATTTCCCGCGATTGAAGGGGCCTTTGCCCTCACAATCAGCGCAGAAACGGGGGCGTGAAGTGTGGAGCGGTGGAGCCGTTTGAGAAGGCAGACCTCAGTGATAGAATTCCGAGCCACCTGCAGAAGTGTCGAGCGAAGCAGGACGAAGCGATGGCGTGGAGCATTTCAGGCGTTTGGCATGATATCTGTTAGTATCAATTGGAGCCCACGTCGAGGCGAAGAGACCGGGAGGACATACCTTGATGTTCCCAACGCTGAAAAGACTGTACCGAGATCTGGTTCTTTGTTCACTGTGCTCGGTGATGGTTTACCGAAACTTGAGATTATGGCATAGGTCCGGGGATATTTCTCGCAACGGCATGCGGGAAATGAAAACATCAAGGATATAATTGTGCTCTGGCGGGGGAAGAGCGTGGCAGAACGAATCCGATATCGGAATATCGCGTGTTCAATCACAAACGTCATTGACAGTACAATTTTACTTGAAACGCTTTGAGCAATATTATTACGCCTTCAATCAGATCCATCCTGTAGGAAGAGCCCGTACGGTCCCGGGGGGCAGTCCTTGTTCAAGTTCACGCGTCATTGACATCGTAGGTGGCACTCACATGGACAGGCCCGTCAGAGAATTGAGATTCGTACAACGTGTATGAGCTGCCTGGGTGTTCCCGATGAAGTACGTATATCGGTGCCGAAGCTACATTTGGATCGTTCGTCATTCAAGCTCATGCGAATAGGCGGTCATGGAGTCCGAGTCTATTTATGGTGATTCGAGAAGTAACTGAGGGTGCCTATAGAAAACTGTGTCATCAGTGCACGACGCGTTGGGAGTAGAAATCAAAGACGTGCAAAGGAAATTATGTGGACCTATGAGGAGAGTCGAGAATACCGAGGAGTAATGGCCGAAGACAAAGGAAGTAAAACATGAACCATCAGTATGGTGCAGAACCGTGCAAGGTGAAATGATCGATGGGCAAGATTCGTTGGTTCCATGTCGCAGAAGCATAAAGATTGAGGAGATATTTTGGGGTCATCAGACATGCATTTAGGGTTACTCCAGCAGCTGAGTTTGACTTTGAGTTGATGGCTGACTTGAACTTTGATGTGTTATATAATGCAGTTTGCCGATAACTGATGGTATGTTTGGACCTCATGTTTTCCTCCCTTATCCCTTTCTTTTGTCCACCGGAGCTATGGTGACAAATATATATACTAGGTGGCTGCCATTATCCAAAAAAACCAAGGGACCAGACAAGAGGAAGGTATTGAGAAAGAGATACCGGTCTATCAAACTCAGTGATGTTACGCATCTTCTGGCCTCACAGCCCACCCAAAGCTTCCAAGTTACTAGGAAAATTCAAGGAGTGTTTGTGCTCATGGGAAATACACTTTGAGCTCTCAAATTAGTTTTCCAGGACGATGTTGCTGTGTTGTGGATAAGAATTGGTTTGTGACCTCCTGTGACAACGTGACAACACTCTCAAATTCAGACAGGAAAAGATATCACGGAGGTTGAGACTTGTTAAGTACTATAGAAGGTCTCTGAAGTTTACCCGGATTTTTTTTCGGTGCTGTTTGAGGTCAGATAAGGCCAGAATGCACTAACTCCCTCGTCATCACTAAGTTTGATGGAGCGTCACTCCTTTCTCAATATCTTGCTTTCCCGGTGACTCTTAGTACCATTCAATTATTGTAGAATAATATTACAAGTATTTGTTACCATAGCTCTGGTGGAAAAAAGAAAGGAATAAGGGAGGAAAACATGAGGTCCAAACATACCATCAGCTATCGGCATCATCGGCAAACTGCATTATACATCAAAGTTCAAGTCAGCCATCAACTCAAAGTCAAACTCAGCTGCCGGAGTAACTCTTAAATACCCTTCTCTCTGGAAGTTTGAAGGTGGAGGTCCTGGAAGTGCTAAATTGGCGTGGCAAAGTTTCAAACTCCGATGATTTGTAATAAGCAGGCCACCAATACACGGTGGCGCAGTTAACTACAGACTGATGTAATGTTGGATCAAAGCAAAGGTCAGATGAGCAGCGGAGTTTAAAAAGGCTTCAGATGGACAGACACCCGTAATTTTATAAAGAGGGTGAAAGATTCCTGTCAATGATAGGCCATCTATCTCCGAGCACCGCTTGACCTCTCCCACCCAGTGTTCCGTCTTAAGGGCTTATTAAGGGTGGAATTTTTGGCTAAGGCCTTAAACATTAATAACCCTTAATTAAGGCCCCCAAATTAAGGCCTTAAGACAATTTTTTCCCTGTCATTTTACCAGCTACAGAAGACTCAAATGCGTAAAACTAGCGAACCCCATTGTAAATCTCACCCAAACCCTCCAGTTTTTCGTCATATAGTTCCTCCTCAGAGTTTTCTGCCATCAACAACACCATCAACAATTGGTGCATGTTCAGGTTGCGCCGAATTTTTCCTGCAAAAAAGTCACAGCAGCAGGTATGAAAGCCGTCGCACTGAGCATTCTGGGTTGGCAGTTCAGTAATGCGAGTGCGGAAAGTGTGCGTCCAATGCGCGTTGACAGAGGACATTTGATGGCATCATTACCCTTAATTAACCCTTAGGACGGTTTTGCGCCCTTGTTAACCCTTAACATTAAGGCCTTATTAAGGCTTAACCCAAGTTAAGGCTTAGCCCTTAAGCAGAACACTGCTCCCACCATCTACTGGCCGGTAAAACGTCGTATCTAATTGCCAGCAAGGACAAAGCTGTGGGGTTTGAGTACCAATGCGACTTTCACTCGCTCTTACATTGGCACAAGGAAGTTTCTGATCCACACATGGAAGTATGGAAGATAGTACTTCTTGGTGAGGAGGGGGTCGGTAAAAGGGCGTTGGCCATTCAGGTCGGTAGTAGAATCTTGGCTGCTTCCGCATCTTGTCAATGAAGCACCCCAGTTCGTACTCGGTGGTTTCATTGGTGCATCACTATCATTTACTATCCCTCTCCTGGTGTGTTCAATTGCCCATCCTTATCAGAGGTACGGCTGTCAAATATTCCCTTGTCGTTGACATTGTTGAATTCCTATTCTACAGGACCACGATCCAGTGATAGACCCAGAACGACAACTACTGGTAGATGACCGAGCGTGCTGGGTAAATGTGTCTGATTCAGTCTTTCAAGGTATGTGGCGAATTCTTGCTGCACATTCTACCATTGAACTATCTCCGCGGCGTAGTGAGCGATGGGCCCCTCCTGGACCAGATGATACGGTAGCCGCTTTGACCTTGGCACGAGATCCACCGACCGACGATTCACAGAGAGGGCCAAGGATTTATCTTACTTTACTCAACCACTTCGCGGCCAACGCTCGACAGCATTGCGGCCTTTCATAAAGCGATAGAACGAGTGAAAGGGAGAGACTCGGTTGTTATATTGGCAGGAAACAAATGCGATCAGGAGTACGAGCGCGCCGTGAGAAGAGCGGAAGGCGCTGAATTGGCTCGACAGTTGGGCTGCGAATTCCTGGAAACGTCCGCCAAAACAGCTCAAAACGTCGAACGCGTTTTTACAAGCGTTGTCCGGGCTTTACGACGAAAAGAGGACGTAGGATCATCTGCCATCCCGAATGACGACGGCCTACCGAAGAGAAAGAGGAAATGTATCATTTTGTAGGGCAATATTTGGCATATCGAGGATTGAGAACACGAACAAGAGAGTGGGCTATACGATGCAACCAGGAATATACTTAGACTTACGCAAGGGGGAATCGAGGCTCGAAAAAAGCATATAGGGTCGAGAAAAAAAATTCGACCCTCCCCCTCCGCCCCCTCTCCTTCCGTAAAGGGAAGGAAGCTCCCACCCCTAGCGGCGGACCGTTCTTTCCGGTCATGTGCGTCCTCACCGCCACCTCCCCAACTCGGCCACAACATTCACGATGTGTTTGCACATCGTCCAGGACATCGTTCCAATGCATTTCAAATACTGTGGGTGTTACTACCTTGGCTTTAACTTATTTTCCATCTCATATGACCCACTTTAGGTCTAGAAAATTAACTTGAGCTCTCCTCACCCCAGCACAAGCCTCTGTTTGAGCTCCTAACAGTAAGTTTAAGCCTTTATAACCTCCTAAATGTGTTCTACAACCTCTTTTGCTTCCCTAATAACATATAGGTAGAAATCTTTTCAGCCCTCCCGCAACGCCTCCTCCCCCCCACCCTCTGTCGGAAATTCGAATCCCGATTCCCCCTTGGGCTTACGAAATAATCACTTCACTTCACTCTCTTTATAAAATTAAGCCTCTCTGTCTGTCTGAAGCCGTATCTCAATATGTACTTTCCGATTACCGGGATCAAAGATCAATTTCAAGATTAGGCAAATTTACAATACATCTATACTTGGGTTTGGGCTTGCTTGGATTCCAATTGCACGTATCGAAGCGAACTTGAACTGGATGCAGAAGACGATATTGATTTGGTTTGAGAATTTATAGTAGAGAAGTAGTTCGCCAATCACAAGTATACTCGACAGAAGACACACGTTCAATCTCGCCAGACAACCGCTTCGCGATAAATACATCCACGCGTGCCCAGTAGTCATGGCCGACGAGGATACCCTGTTGCCAGTACACTACGTAGGGATTGAGCACCATGATCACGAAGCGCTGATCGTCTGTGAGGGCCATCCTCGCGGGATTCGCCGTCACTCAATTGTGAAGGCGCCCGCAAAATAATCAGTGCGGCCAGCGACCTGCAAACCACTAGCAAATGGGTGCAAGCACTCATGTGCCTGGTCGAGTTCAGCGCCAGATGGTGAGTTCCAGGAGTTCGGTCAGCTTGGACCAGCGCCAGAAGGACTCGTCCTCGGATTTATCACCAAGTTGCAGCTCGGCGAAAATCTCGAGGTGCGTGATATGCACGCGCAATCGCCGCCAGCCGCACACGCAATCAGGAGTCGGAGTTCAGGACAACAGCGACAGCTTGTAGGTTCCACGCAGATATACTAGGTGTCATCCGACCCTCACCGGCCTCGGGAGTACGAGGACTTCGCAGATCCCTGGTGGCCGTGTGGAGGACGAACGGCATGGCGGCAGAGCTGTGTGCTATTAATTTCCAAGCCCAATCAGCGAATCAATGCGTATCATTGACTATACGGGTACCTGTCTGTATGGCCAGGAAGAAAATAATCAATCATTGTGGTAGGAAAATACTTGAAAAAAAGACCCATAATTTTATATAGTTCACCGCAATGTTGGGCTCTCAATGTGCGGTGCAAGTTGGCCATTTCGAGCAATTTTAGCTGAAAATGGTCGAGATCGCATAATTTTGGACCATCTTTGCATACAAGATGATTTTCAACACTTGATTTTTCAGAAAACCGCGATTTAATTATTCGATTCATAGATTTTATTTGGAGAGATTCGAAGCAGAAATGGGCTCAAACCTTTTTGAGGGGGGCCTTATTTTTTGCCGCCACTGTAGTAATATGTAAATATTGGGAATTGGAGCTTCAACGGGCTAGATTTCGTGAAGATTGGCATGATTCGCATCACAGCATGGTGGGCAGCTTCTCAAATTTTGTGAGGACAGTCTTGTATGGGCTGACTCGCGGCCGTCCGCTGGAGCTGAAATTATTTGTTTACTGTACTCACTGCGTTCCGACCCCTTGTAGACAGAGGGTCTGTCTCACTGCGTTCCGACCCCTTGTAGACAGAGGGTCTGTCTATCTCTGTAGACAAAGGGTAGACGAACCCCGTTGTCTACGTATGTCTACATCATGTAGATACGGCTCGTCTACATATGCCTCCATATGCCTACATCGGTCTACCTCGGTCCACGCACGTAGACCGACATAGACCGATGTAGACACACATAGACCATTGTAGACAAATGTACACATACCTCACCCAATTCTGCGGAACTGGATAAATAAACTCAATGCAGAATTGGAGTGAACAGCATTATGAAGTTGACCGAGGTATGTCTACGTGCGTCTACGCTATAGACGCACGTAGACATACGTAGCCGACGGGTAGACAGACCGTGTCTACGCCGCGTAGCCAGACGTAGCCGCACGTACACCGACATCAAGGCGTACACATATGTAGCCGGACGTAGACGAAGATCAACACATGTAGCCGCATGTAGACTTGACGTAGACAGACGTAGTCCAACGTACACCGGGGTGCGTCTACGTAAGGTGGGAACGCAGTGTCTATCCCTGTAGACAAAGGGTAGACGAACCCCTTTGTCTACGTATGTCTACATCATGTAGACATGGCTCGTCTACATATGTCTACATATGTCTACCTTGGTCCATGTACGTAGACCGACATAGACCAATGTAGACAAATGTACATATACCTCGCCCAATTCTGCGGAACTGGGTACATAAACTCAATGCAGAATGGGAGTGAACAGCATTATGAAGTTGACCGAGGTATGTCTCTATAGACGCACGTAGACATACGTAGCCGGCGGGTAGACGGACCGTGTCTACGCCGCATAGCCGGACGTAGCCGCACTTCCACCGACATAACGGCGTACACAGATGTAGCCGGATGTAGACGAAGATCGACACATGTAGCCGCACGTAGACAGATGTAAACCAACGTACACCAGGGTGCATCTACGTTGGGTGGGAACGCAGTGACTGAGTTACAAGTTGCCAGTGAAGCGTGGACCGCGAGTCGTCCAGCGTGTGCAGTCAAATTAAATTATTAGTCTATCATCGATGCATTGGGTCGAATATGTGTACAGGAAGCGAAGGTAGATGCCAGATGGACTCCGGACACACGACCACAATCAGATGCAGACCGGGTCTGCCCAATAAGCAAATAGATAAGCGGATATTAGATAGAGATAGATGGAAGAAGCCAGACGGACGCGATCTGCCAAGATCAAGCTCAAGATTAGGCAAATTTACAATACATCTATAATTGGGTTTGGGCTGGATACAGAAGACGATATTGGTTTGGTTTGAGAATTTATAGAAGAGAAGCTTATCTGCGCCTTCTTTCACTAGTACTTTTTGTTTTTTGAAAGCCTATCTGCGCCAACCCGATTCCCGAAGCGACCGAGTCCGGACTCCAGAGTGGTGGCGTCGACACGACGTCTATCACGATCGGTGGCGGACCTACTTGCCCAAATCCCAATACAGAAGAAATTAAATAGACCACTAGGTGGTGCGGCGCTCAAAGTTTTTGTTTTTTAAGTGTGTTTGGGTCAGTGAGTTTGAGTTTGAGGGAGGGCAGAGAGCAGCGAAACGCAGAAGCAGAAGGGCAGGAGCGCGAGCAAAGACACGGAGACCCAGGACAGTGGGATGGGCGGGATGGGCAAAACATTGCCATCGACGTCGTGAAGCGCACATAGGCATACTAATTGCAATTTGACAAGGATCGCATATGTTAATGGGACAAATATGGACCCACGGCTTAGTCTCTTATAAACAGACGCTACAACAATTTTTGTCCTCGTCCCTCGCTTTGTTGTAACATCCAGTCCTTGTTTCTGAATTACTCAGACCATCCTGTATCATGACAGGCCCGCTGGACTCGACTTACGGGGCCTGGTTTATTTCCTTGTTCCTTGAGACCATTCTCTATGGCATGGGTATACTTCAGGCCTGGCTATATTTCCACTGGTATCCCGCGGATGGTTGGTCGACCAAGTTAAGTGTAAGCCCATCCAAATGACCTTCGACGTGATTGAAAACTGAAATGTTGCGGTCTAGGTGCTTCTTGTCACGTAGGTGGTTTACCAATGCAACGGTCGTCTTCAATTCGTCAAAAACGTCAGTACTTTGGAAACGGTCCAAATCGTCTTTTTCTTCGCATCGTCGTACTCCCGATTCGTCGACCATTTTGGAGTTCTTCAAACGGATATAATCTGGTAAGTCTTCGGAAACCACTGCAGATTCTTGCGCTGAATTTAACCAGGCAGGATTCAGTGCGACTCTCCAATAAACTCTGCTAGACCTAACAACCATTACGAGAATAGCTCCAACTCCTTGCCAATGTAGGTTGCCTTTTCCGGTCCATATTGACTCTGCTCATGAGTCGCCAAAAGTATCTATCCGCATTCGCAGTTCAAATGTACCGGCTTTGCCAGTCATCACCGGCTCGGGCTGACTTTCACCTAGATATTTCACGAATCGCATACGCATTTGTAGGTCTCTCTTCGCATGTCGAGCCCTAAAATGACACATACTCTCCCAGTGATGACGAGATTCAACACGAACTGGCTCGCGAAGTTGGGTCTCTGGATCATCGTGCGTTCATCCCCCATCTACGGGCCATTTGTATTTATAATCCCAGTTTCTCCTGACCCTCGCACAACTAGGTAAGCCTATAGCCTAGGAACCCGACGCGATGTTGAGATACAGGACCCAAGCTTCGGGGCTAGCTCAAACTATACTGACGTGAGTCCTTGAATAGGATCCTATTTCAACATATGCTGATTTAACATGCAGCGCCAAGCTCGGTTCCTTTCTAAAACTTGAACAAACCAAGGCATGTACAGCTCTCAGACCTGCGAAAAATAGTATTCATCGACCGTAGGCGATCAGTACCCTTCAATGCGCGGCCGCACTCATGTGCGACATTCTGATCACTCTTTATCTCTGTGTTGTACTTCACAATGCAAAAACTGGCATCGAATCGTCCGTCTTGTTCATATTTATTCAGGATTGTCGACGCTGACCCAGCCTCTACATGCGTCTCCCAGTACAAACTCCATGCTAGACACGTTGATAGTGAACGCCATCAACCGGGGTATGCTTACCGCGCTTGCCTCCGCATTTACCATGGTCCTGGTAGGTCTCTTCTCGATTCATTAACGCAGAGCTCTCATTATCCCTCCCTGAAAGTTTGTGGCAATGCCGGGGACCTTATACTTCTTTCTCAGTCTTGCATTGAGCAGTAAACGTACGTTAATCTGGGTCTCATACTCTATTTCTGAATCTAACGAGTCTTTCATAGTTTATATGAATAGTATGTTCGCGAGGTAGGCACAGCTTGATTCTCTCACGTTTGGCCGATTGAATTATCCTTATAGCCTGAACTCCCGTCAACACATTCGGACGAAAGGCGCAGCCACTTGGAATTCACTGGACACGGAAGGGATAGCTTTACCTACGACGAGCAGAGCCAGCCGTGAGGCCCCTCCTGTCGTGTCGAACGTTCGTTTCGACGCAGCCTCTCCGTCTTCAGTGAGTTTTCCACCCAATTCTATAGTAGCCGGCTAACTTCTTCGAGGAATTCGACGCAAAGCATGGCGCTTCGGGACATCCGTAGTTGCATAATCAATCCAGACGAATCGTGGGGTCTTTTAACACTTGTCGTTGATTCGTAGCTCTCACGGAGAATCGCAATAAAAACATGGAGATTTCATAACGGGCAACATGCCGTGCCAGGACTACACAGGAAAACACTTTTTCAACTCCCTGACAGCATCCTCAGGATTCTCCCAAACCAGCTGTGAATGGGAAGATCAGTTGGGAAACATTGTAGTTTACGAGACGCACGAAATGATTGGCTCCCTCGATGACTTTGGAATTGATTGCTAGCTCTGGCGTGTTCGCCGCGCGCGACTTGTCTTCAAGAAACCAGGCCGCGTAGATGATATTCCAAGGTTCTGCACTGCCGTATAGGTTCCAGAACTTGGCGCCGCTCCACGCGCCTCGCAACGCTGGATCGAAGAGAGCCTTGTTGGTCTGCGCGAAGACGGGGCCCTGGAACGGAGGAAGCCCAATGATATTGTCGTACTTATCGGCTGGAGCCAAATCGGCGATAGAGAAAAGCACACCAGGCTCGAGGGCCTCGATGGTGGACGGCTTGAGCGGGTCGGTGTTGTTGTACGTGAGATGGTCGAGGTTGTGGGTGGAGAGATCACCGTGGATGAAATAGCTCGAGACCCATTTCACGAACGCGGGACCACGGACCTCGGGAGGGATATCCGGGTCGGTGTGCGGCATAAGCCTACCGGCGGGAACAGGCAACCCTAGAGCCAGCGAGGGGGGCTCTACAGAAGCGTAAGATATGGTGAGAAAATCGAGCTTAAACACGAACGCAAGAGGACCACGGTATGAATCAAGCTCGAAAGTCGTGCTTTGGTGTCGGCAGGCAACGTTTCACAGGATATCAGAGACAAGAGGAATAGAGTGCCCATGGACCATCCGATGAGGGCGATACCGCCGCCGGGCTTGGGGATTGAGAGCGTGTCGATTATTCCATCCAGGAAGAGGGCAAGATCGCGGCCTTGTTGCTCCAGCAAAGCGGCCTGCTCAGCTTCATTCCCCTCTGCGAACATAGCCAGATCTTCCGCGCTATATGGGCTGGAGCCTGGGTATTCACGGCGGTTGACGCAGATTATGCGCAGGGAATTTAGCTGCGCGAAGGGATTCATGCGCTGGAAGGTGGCTATCGTAACATGTCAGTGACAATTGATAGTAGATAAAGGGGGTTCTACCGCTGTGGAACGTATGCCCGTGGATGAAGAGGCATGTGGTATAATCACCGTCGACAGGGCCACTGTCGGTGTAGAAGAATTCGACCCCGTTGTTGAGGGTGTGGGAAGGCATTGTAAGTGCTCCTCGCTAGAATGAGGGCATACTATATGTAATCCGGCTGAGGCCTTGAAACGCTTAGATGTCTCTAGCCCGGACGGAATAGGCCCTTGTTTGCTCGCCATGGGGCCACCGACGTGCCCCTGCCTTTCATGAGATAATCTGATGCAATCGACCCAACTTGAATGACATCGGCAATAGCACGATCCAAGCAAAAGCCTATCCGCGCCGTCCTCTACTTTTTACTTGCACTTTCTTAAAGAAGGTAAGAAAGGCAAACTTTGATATTTTACTTAAAAAGGAAGAATAACTTCTACTTGAAATAATCAATGACTATACAGTAAATCACGGGTCAAACTAAATTGGTTCGAATTCGTTATGGGCCGCGAAGCTAGACGCACAAACGCAATCTGTCTGTCTGGCCATGTCTGCTCTGTGGCGGTCTGTCTTTCTGGCAGAGAACCTCAATACAGCTTGGATGTTTACACCTTGGAACCAGATGCGAAATGAGAGCATCGAATGGGGTCTTGAATATTTGAATGTTGAATTTTGACCCCCCCTAGAGGTAAGTAGATTCAGAGCGCGATGAGAAGCAAAGGCACTTGAAAGATAAGTACATAGAAGCATAGATAGAGTAGACAGATAGGTAGCCAGCACGTCGACGAAGAAGCCAGACGGACGCGATCTGCCATGCTAAGATCCAGCTTAAGAAAGTTTGCATCTATACTTGGGCTTTGGCTTGGATTCAATCGAATGCCATTCGATTGAATCCAAACAGATGTAGAGTCTGGACCGTTGAGGATTTACTAGTAGGATTTGCTAGTAGCACACATAGCCCCACGAGAAGAATCTTAACTGCGGCCAGCGCCATCTTCACGTGTACTTGAAAGAAAGCCTGAGCCTATCTGCGCGAACTCCAAGGAATAGCTACAAGTAGGCTTAAGTAGGTGGCATCGACCGTGACGTCGATCACGATCGGTGGCGCTCCTGGGCGCCGTGTGCCTAGTGGCGCTATCACCATTTTGTCTTCATTTTTGAGGGAGGAAACTGGGGGCGGGTGGCCCATCATTCCCCTTGCCGACGCCAAGCCAATGATTGTATTACGTAACAATACTGACGCCTTCTTCTCACCCTTCCACAAGAGAACACTTTCATTCAAGAAGAGATTTATAGAGATCTGGTGAGGGATCGACTAGGGAGAAGTGAAGAGAGAGGAAGGCTTGCATGCGACTCCTGCATCACTCCGTCTTCAATGCTCTTATACTTTACTTGCAAGCAGGAGTAACCAAAACAAGAGATGCCCTCCCTATTCTCGCGCGCCCGCACAGCGTCCACCCCCTCTAAAGCAAAACACAGGCCCCCGCCAACACTCTCCACCAATACCGCACCCCTCCCCGCCTTCTCCAGCGCCCTCCTCACCGGCTCGCTCGCCCACCATGCGCACCCCCGTCGACGAGTTTGGCGTGCACAACCTTGCGCGCTCGCGGAGCGTCGGCGGGCCAGGGGGAGCAAGCGTACCGGGAGAAGCGGGCTACGGCGCCATCGGCTTCCTCCCTACCACGGCCACGCTCCCCGCTGATCTGCATGTGCCTTGGGCCCATTATTCTTCCACCCCTGCTTGGGCTATCCTCCACCTCATCCTCCAACTCCAAAGACCCCCACCACCCTTTCAGAGGCCCAATCCAGCTGCCTACGGCCTCCTCTCGCCCATGCGCAATGCGATGCTCGGACTAGCGGACGCAGCCCGGCTCGTCGGCACTGTGTGCACCGAGCTGGAACGCACGGGGGTGGCTACGCCTTTTGTCTTTACCGCGCTGGCGCTCGACGTGCGCCGGGCAGGGGTGGTGCGACTGGCCAACGCTTTTCTCGCTACATGTCGGGACTCGTCTGCGTCTTCTTCCTCTAACGCACGTGCGGGGAACAACAATTCCTACTCAGATAGTAACGGTGGGCATGGTATCAAAGGCGGAGGGTCGAAGAGCGGTGAGTGCTTTTCTTTTTCTTGTTTTTGATTGTGATTCCTCTTGGTTTCGGGGGTTGGGCAGATGGGGTGCGGGTGTGCGTTTTCTTTGAGCACCTGTGTCTGCTCTGTGGATCCCCCATTCGCTCGCTCGCTCACCCTGCCAGGGTTTTCCTCGTTTTATACTTTCTTTCTTCCCTCCCATCGACTCATTTTTGCTTTTCTTAGTCTACCTAATTCCTTGGCGCGTTTCTGATTCCTCGCCTTTCCTGCTGTTTGGGAGGGGAATACCATACCCGCGTGCGAGGTATATGCAACGCCTTGCGCTCGCGTAGCTTGATTTCTTTTTTTGAAATTTTCGGCGCAGTTCTTACGTCTATTTCGTTTGGTCTTTTTATTTGGATATGGGGAGATGTGTTTTCCGAGGGGGTGGTATCGGATTGGGGTGTCGGCGTCGCTCTTGATTAGTGACGATGATGTGCGTCTGCATCTCAGGGGCTCAGCGATGGTGGGCGCGGGCCGCTTGTCCTCCTCGTCGCGGCTTTGGCTTCTCGAGCATCCAACCGGGAGGTGGAGATATCGATACCAGCGTCACGCTCCCGCATGTACTATACCCCGTACGCGTCGGACCATACACCATACTATGTCCATATCGTACGGCGTGCCTATTATGTATGATATTTTACGAGTGGTTCTTTTGAATGTGCTGTTCTGATTCAGAGTTGAACGGTGTCTGAGCGGTCTGTGAGAGGCTACCACAGGGGGGGGGGGAGAACTGTGCAATTCTTGTTGTGTTGGCAAGTAGACTTTGTCCTACACGCATATCTATTGGAAGAACGTCCTCGTCTTGGAGTTAATTGACAGAAGATAAAGACGAAAGCAGTTAAGTGAGCCAACTAATCCCAACAGTTCCATGAAACTCGCGTGATACAGAGGGGAAGGGGGAAGTGACTGGCATGAGATTGAGCATGGTGGCCGAGGAGGTTCGACGTCCTCCGGCTCGGCAGATCTAGACGCGAAGTTCGCAACCAGTTCGTAAAAGAAGGCTTGCATATCCAGTATCCTGTCGATGCCAGCTTGTCAGAAATTCTGCAGAGGGATTGAGGACACTTATGCAAAAACAAAAAACAAAACACCACCTGCACTTCTATGTTAGTCTTACAGCTCGGATTGCGGAGAAAGAAATGATATATTTACTGGCTGCCCAATTGCTCACCGTTTCCTCTTAGGTTTTACATACGCGAATCTGAAGTTTGACATTCCTCGGTGGTCCGCCGGTATACCTCGGGTAACGCCTTAACTGAGTCATTCCATTGGCATCTCAGCTGTTTTTTCTTTTTTCTTTTTTTCTTCTTTCTTTCACGCAGGAGAGAAATTAGTTGCAAACAAGTCCAAAAGTGCTTGTCATCTTGCTGATCCGATGTTTCTTGGATCCTCATCTATCTGGAAAGCATTGCGAGCCGAACGGCACAGCTACAGTGCTGCCTTTCGATGCTAAAGTCGAGTATTGAGCTCAAATACAACCAGCGGATGTGACCCAGATCACTTACAGAAGGCAAGTCTTCGTCTGGATCCTCTCCTCTGCTGAATGCAGCGGCCGATTGGTCCATGTTCGTGCACTGCGTCAAATGATTCCGGCTGGTGAGTTTGGACTGATGAAGGTCAAGGATGAGAAGGACGTCCCGGTAACAGAAAAGACTGTATTAACGGTGGGCGCAGCAGAAGCAGTGGGTGTAGTCGAGCCCACGATACTACACTTCGCAGACTTGCAATGAACAGCAGTGATTACGGTTGAACTCAAAAACTCGCCGAGCGGAAACGGTAACAACGTTTCCAAAAAATGTTTTACAAGATGTTTTCGATGTACTTCTTAAATCAATCTCGTATCATGCGGACGACAAGAGATCCAGAAGATGTCAGTAGGCCAGGGTTACTTTTTTTTTACTGGCAGCATGCTCCAGAATAGGTTCAACACAGAAGAATCAGGGTACGGGCATCATCACACTAAACGTTGTCCAGCCACATCGGCTGCATTGGTATTATTGAGGCGAGCGCGAGGGAATTCAGCGGTCGCAGATAAGGTGGGTGCAGTGCTTAATCCTATAACTGCACTTGACCAGACCTTTTTCCGAAGTTCAAATCACTGCTCTTGCATTATACCCACCGTGAGATCACTTCAGACACAATCTCCACAGACAGCTATGTGCATCCGTACCGTGTTTCGGTTCCCGGTCGCTGCCTCAAGTTTCACCACTTACCACATTTCGTCCCTGGCAGATTGTACACACCCCACATCACCCCCACCTCAATGTCTTCTTCATTCTCGACATCTGGATCCTGGACTGTGTGTTCTTTCATGCAATTTTGGCCTCAGCATGAAATCCACACTTGCCCTCGGTCTGAGCTGATCTTCAGCCTGCGCTCCTCCTACTATCTGTCTATAGCCGAATACAAATTAGATTATTCCACGTGGCTATGGTCCTTTTGGCTCCGATCTGCCCTGACGCATGTGCACCAACCACAGCAAGCTCAATGTTCAGCATCTATGGTGAATTAACGTGCGGTCACAATGTCCTCAACACATCACTCATATGGCACATGACTATAGATACTTATTGACTCTCACTGATACATGGGACATATGTAGAAACAAGAAAAGGGAAACTCCAACTGTGCTTGGGCTGAAGGATGTCCCTGATTTTGCACCGAAAGATCTCATGAGGTCGAGGCCTGGGCTCTCTGTGACAGAACATGGATCAATGGTGTTGCGTCACGGGTAAGAAATTTCAACACACCTTGTGAATCTCTTTGATGGTCTTGGAAAGTGCCTTGGCATCTTGTTGTTTGCCCAGGTTCTTGTATATGATCACCAAGTTGTCCATAGCCAGCAGGGTATCTGGATGATCAGCTCCCAAAACCTCCTTTTTTTTTCGTGGCAACCTCCAATCCGAGCTCTTCCGCCTCCTTCCACTTCCCCAATTTGCTGTAAGTAAAAGCCAAGCTGTGCATAGACAGCAGGGTATCTGGATGGTTTACTCCCAAAACCTGCTTTCGTTTCCTAACAACCTCAAAGTAGAGCTCTTCAGCCTCCTCTGCCTTCCCCCTTCTGCCATAAGTAGAAGCCAAGTTGCCCATGGCCAGCAGGGTATCTGGATGGTCCACTCCCAAAATTTGTTTCCGTTTCTTGACAACCTCCAACTCCAGCTCTTCAGCCTCTTTCCCCTTCCCCCTTCTGCTGTGAGCAGAAGCCAAGTTGCCCATAGCCAGCAGGGTATCTGGATGGTCCACTCCCAAAACCTGTTTCCGTTTCTTGACAACCTCCAACCCCAGTTGTTCAGCCTCCTTCCACTTCTTTAATTCAGTGTAAGTAATGGCCAAGTTGTGCATAGACAGCAGGGTATCTGGATGGTCCACTCCTAAAACCTGTTTCCGTTTCTTGACAACCTCCAACCCCAGCTCTTCAGCCTCCTTCAGCTTACCTGATTCACGGTAAGTCGCAGCCAAGGCATGCATAGACATCATGGTATGTGGATGGTCCACTCCTAAGACCTGTTTCCGTTCCTGGGCAACCTCGGAGTAGAGCTCTTTGGCCTCCTTCCACTTTCCCAAGTGGCTGTAAGTAGCAGCCAAGTTCTGCATAGATGTTAGGGTGGCTGGATGGTCCACTCTCAAAACCTGCTTCTGTTTCTTGACAACCTCCAACCCGAGATCTTCGGCCTCCTTCCACTTCCCCAATTTGCTGTAAGTAGCAGCCAAGCTGTGCATAGCCTGCAGGGTATTTAGATCATCCTCTCCCCCAACCTGCCTTCGTTTCTCAAAGATCTCCAACCTGAGCTGTTCAGCCTCCTTAAACCGGCCTGCTTGATGGTGAGCACTGGCCAATTCTGACATGGATGATAGCTTGTCCAGAAGGTCTTTGTTCGATGACACACTGTTGTCAGGAGGATTGTGGTTTGGATTGCGAATCTCTGTACCCTGTGGGCTGTTCATCAAGGCTTCTCCAGGTGAATCCATTGAGATTTTTGATGTGATATCCACTACCAGAGCATGTATTTGTCCTGCTGTTGGCCGTGCTTTGGCATCTTGAAGCCAACATTTTTCTGCCAAATTCCAGAGTGGATCAGTCAACTTTGGGACATCTTCTATCTCTGGCCGATCTGGCCTGACTCCCAGCCGGAAGACCAGCTCAATAAAGTCTGTATGTGCAATGTTGACCAGTGGTGTTTCATCACTGTAGAGCTGTGTTTGTGGTCAGTAAATGTTCCAACAAGGACGATGAGAAAAGGGCACCTCAAAAAGTGTCATTCCAAATGCATAGATGTCCGAGGGCATTTTGGGAGGTGAGCCAGCCAGGAGCTCCGGAGCCATCCAGTTGCGGCTTCCTACAATTACAGCATTGACTGTATGCGTAGTGCGACTTGTGGCATCAGCTTTGATGCGAGACAGACCAAAGTCACATAAGAGAGCTCTCCCGGATTGTTCGACAAGAATGTTGACCTGAATTACAGGACCTCAGTGACACACCACTTCGAAATCTTGATCTGTTACTTACCCCTTTAAGGTCACCATGACATATTTTTCGAGAATGCAAATATTGAAGCGCAAAAGACACGTCACGGAGCTGGGTGTTGTGAATGTTCAGCTCCAACTTGAACTGAGATTCACTGACAATATACACTGGGTCAAATGTTGGGTGTTGATCCAGAAACTGACGGGCATTGTATGGGATGTAAGGCATCACTATAAATGGGCTGTCATCCAATGTATTTGCACCTAGAAACTGCAGAATATTTGGGTGGCGGAGGGTGACCCAGAGCTGTGAAGGAAGCTTAAACTATCTGAGGTACAAGTAGCAAGGCACACAAACATCGATTTCCTTTCGCAGTAACTGCCGATGCAATGAATGGGTAAAATTATTCCAAATGTGTGTCAATTACCCACCACAAGACTTGGTGTAACACCAGCAACATTCTGGAGGACCTTGATAGCCACTTCCGTTTGATTCCAAGTCCCCCGGTATACTTTGCCACTGGAAAGGGAAAATATAAACTCATACGGAATTTTTACCGAGTTTGAGCTCACAATCCGCCAATGCCAACCTCTGGGCCATAATCAACATCAAAGGATGCAATCATCCAGTCTTCCAATTGCACCTGCCGGCCACTCATTGAGGTTAAATACTGGAGTGTGTGTGAATAAAATGTTTGCTCCTGGTCATTGTTGGGTGCAACATTGAGCCTCCGTTGAAGGGAAGCCATCATGGCAAGCATGTTGCTGTGGTTGATTTCTGTGGTATCCAAATGAAGTGAGGTTGTTCAAACATGTTATAGAGTTCACGAACCCAGTACAGTTCGAAGATCATCCTGATTCTGCTCGAGACCTCTCAACCGGGCATTCAGCATACTCGCATCTTCAATCCGTGCAGTCTCATTGTTCTTGAGCATACTCTGCATGCTCAGCAGTCCCGAGATCTGGTAAGATATACATAACACTATCCTGACAGTGACAGAGTATGACAAGGCTCACATGGAATGCATTGACAGTGAATTCGATGCGTTGGTAGAATGATTCTATCTGGTTGATCCGCGGATCCTTGTTAAAGAGTGACTTCAGGAAAGACTTGTCTCGCTCCTTTTGAACAAATCGGTGAATATCTTGCAGTAGGCTGTGGTAGAAGATGAGTTGAATTCGCAATACTGTAAGGGCAACCTCTAGACCCGAGAATCTCAAGGGGCTAGCGAGGGGAATCCGAAGGTATGAATAAGAAGTAGCTAAATACAAGAAGATACGCACCTAGCGAGGGGAATCCGAAGAGAAGAAACTCTGAGGATTCCCACGCTAGGTCGTGGGTATAAGTGGCTACTGACTAGTAGCACATGACCGGAGTGATCGGCAGATGTCTCGGGCTTGATCGCAGACTTGATGCCATTGTGTAAGCGACCTTTTGGGATCCATAGGTGGATTACGTAAACTGGGCCGGTTGACCAGGCGCCGGATGCCGGATGACCGGGGCCGGGTGCCGGGTGACCGGGGCCGGGCGGAGGTTCCCCTGACATCACCCCCCCCTTGGAATGCGGCGACTCGACGCATATGCCGGAGGGAACGAACGTGGACGGAGGGGTCGCGGAATGGGAGGGAATCAAAAGCGGCGTGGGCGATGATCCGGGGTTTTGAGGGGTACTTCCGGTAAAACTCGGCGATAGCCTCGTCAGCGAATACATCGGAGTGCTTCACCCATTGGTTGTGCGACTCGTCATACCCTTTAAACCGGACCATGTACCAGAGGGATTTATACCGGATTTTCGCGTCGAGGATCTCTTCGACCTCCCACTCGGGTGCATCGCCAGGGACGTCCGGCAGGACCGGAGCCGGCTCGTCATAGCCCGGGCGGCCTTCGAAGGGGTCATCTTCCACGAGCTGCAACTTCACGACCGGGAACACCGGGTGGAGTCGGGAGAGACGGGGTGGCAGTTCCAGTTTGTACGCGCCTTGGCCGACGACCTTGGTGACTTTAAAAGGGCCTAGGCGTCGGTGAGAGAGCTCCGGGGACGGCCGGGTCGTTTGGATGTCGGAAGCATCGAGCCAGACCCGGTCGCCGACCTTGATGTCCGGCGCAGGGGTGCGTCGGCGGTCGTAGTACCGCTTGTACTCCTCCTTTGCTTTTACGAGGGCGGCCTTCGCCTCAGAGACCCCGGAAGCGATCCGGTCGTGGAATTCGTTAACCGACTCTACTTTCGAACGCGGCCCGTTCGGCTCGAACCCCATCCGGGGGAGCCGGCCGGTGTCCGTCATGAACGGAACCTGCTGCGTCGAAGAGTGGATGTGGTTGTTGTATGCGAATTCGGCGGCCGGAAGGAGCTCATCCCAGTCATCCTGCTTGTAGTTAGTGAAAAGCCGGATGAACTGCTCCATCTCCTGGTTGACGCGTTCGGTCTGGCCGTCGGTCTGCGGGTGGTAAGCCGTAGAGGTGGCCGGTTTGATCCCGATGAGGCGCCAAAGCTCGGTGGTGAACTCGGCGACGAACTGGGGACCACGGTCGGAGATGTACTTCTCGGGGGTGCCATGGAGCTTCCAGACGTTCCGGTAATACAACCGGGCAGCTCCGACAGCATCCAACCGGGTCGTACACTCCATAAAGTGAGCGCGTTTACCTAGGACGTCCACAACAACCATAACCGAGTCGTAGCCGTGGGCTTCTGGGAGCTCGACTACGAAGTCTACCGAGACCGTGCTCCAACGTTCCTCCGGGATCTCGGTCGGGTGGAGCTCGCCCACTGGAAGCTTCCGGAGAGCCTTGGTGCGGCAGCACAGGTCGCAGGTTGCCACGTACCGGCCGACGTGTCGGGACATCTGGGGCCACCAGTAGTTCCGGGAGACTAGCTCCAACGTCTTGAACCGGCCGGCATGCCCGGCAACCCGGGTGTCGTGATGCTGCTCCAGGATCCGACGGCGAAGGTCCTTGTCCCGAGGGACGACAATCTTGCCGCGGAAATAGAGCAGCCTGCCTTCGACGTGCCATTCGGCCGACCGGGTGGACCGGGTTCCTCGGGCCTTAAGGAGGTCCCGAGCTGCGAGAGCCACGGGTTCCTCAAGGTCCGGTTCGCCAGCGAGTGCCTCTCGGACGTCCCGCAGGAGGGGAACCTCCGGGCCAGCTACCCGATGCCCTCCAACGCACGGATCCGGAACAGGGCGGGACTCAGGAGCGTCACATCCGTGTTGTCCGGGCCCGGTCCGTGATCCGGACGCCGGGAGAGCGGTCTGGTTTACCCATAGAGCGCCCAGGCTTGTGGTGAAGCTCGAAATCAAACCGGGACAGATACAGGGACCACCGCGCCTGTCGCCGGTTGAGATCTTGCGACTTCCGGAAATACTCCAGGTTCTTGTGGTCGGTCCAGATCTCGATCGGATGCTGCGCGCCTTCGAGGAAGTGCCTCCATTCCTCGAGGGCTCGGATGATCGCGAGCATCTCTTTGTCGTGGATCTCGTAGTTGCGCTGGACCAGACTCAAGCTCTTGGAGTAGAACGCGACCGGATGCCACTTGCCGTCGTCGCCCGGTTGAGACAGGACAGCGCCGGTTGCATAGTCCGAGCTATCCGCCTCTAGCCGGTACGGCTTGGACTCGTCCGGCAGGACAAGGACCGGCTCCCGGTGACCGCATCTTTGATGGCTTGGAATGCGGTCGCCTCGAGTTCGGTCCAAACCCAGGGAGCACGCTTCCCGGTGAGGTCGAACAGTGGCCGGGCGGCATCTGAGAACGCTTTGATGAACCGCCGGTAGAAGTTTGTGAAGCCGAGGAACTGCTGCACGTCCTTCTTGCACTCCGGCGTCGGCCAGTTAGTGACGCCGGCAACCTTGACCGGGTCCATCTCTACGTGATTGTGAGAGACGATAACCCCCAGGTACTCAATCGACGTCTTTTCGAACTCGCACTTCTCCGGGCGCAGGAAAAGCTTGTGCTCCCGGAGCCGGCGGAGAACTTCCCGGACGATCTCCCGGTGCCGGGTAAGGTCCGAGTGTGCGATGAGGATGTCGTCGAGGTATACCATGACGTCTCCAGACAGGATGAGGTCTTGGAAAATGTCGTTCATCATTGTCTGGAAAGTCGCAGGGGAATTGGTCAAGCCGAAGTACATCACCAAGGGTTCGAAAAGGCCCCGGTTCGTCCGGAAGGCAGCCTTCCACTCGTCGCCTTCCCGGATGCGGACGTTATTAAAGCCCCACCGGACATCGAGTTTCGTGAAGAACCGGGCTCCTTCAAACGGTTGATGAGGTCGTTGATCAGAGGGATCGGGTACCGGTTCTTCACGGTCATCGCATTGAGCGCCCGGTAATCCTGTACGAACCGGAGCGCGCCGTCCTTCTTTTTGACGAAGAAGACAGGCGAGGCCATCGGTGACTTCGACGGCCGGATCCGGCCGGTCGCCAACCCCTCTTCGATGAACGCGTCGAGCTCGCGTTGCTCGAGAGGTGAGATCGGGTAGACCTTACAGTTGGCCGGTTTGGCATCCGGGACGAGTTCGATGGCATGGTCCCACGAGCGACGGTCCGGTAGTGAATCGAAGGCCTCTCGGTTGAAGACATCCTCGAAGTCACGCACCCACTCCGGAAGTTCATCCTTACCGGGTGCGGAGTTCTTGGCGAAGGCTTCGGCCAGCCGCTGTGAGACAGTGCTGGTGGCCCGGATGTCTTCTGGAGGAGAGAACTGGGTGTAAAAGACCCGGTCTCCATCCTCGAGAGGGTCATCTTCGTCATCCGAGTCGTCCGAGTCGTCTAGCAGGAGTTCGGGCAGGTCCTCCTCGAACTCGTCATCATCATCCTCGCCGAGCCGGTCGTCCGTGTCGATAGTGCAAATGGTCGGGACCGGTCCGGCTCGGAGTTGCCGGACGATGCGGGCGATAGTCTTCGCTTGCTTACGCTCGGCTCTGGCCTCATCGACACAGGTCGTGCAACCGGACGGGCATCGGCTCATTTGACCTCCCGGGTATCCCAGTTGATCTCGGGGTTATGCTTCCGGAGCCAGGAATACCCAAGAATAAGCTTTTGCTTACCGAGCCCAGTTACAGCGAGTTGGACTCGTTCGCTGTGACCCTTGTAGCGGAGGACGAGAGTCGCGACATCTCGGATGAAGCCGGCCTCGTTGGGGGAGCCGTCTACATTGAACACCGGAATGGGTTGCGAGAGCCGGCGGACCAGGATCCCGCTCGCCTTAACGTACTCGGAGTCAATGAAGTCGGAGGTTGCTCCACAGTCGATAAGCCCATCGAGCGAGAGCTTCACAGCGTTGTCGGTCGACTCGATCTCCAATGGAAGGTGGAGGGAGTTAGCACCAGATGTCGCGGCGACCGTATAGCGCTTAGGAAGTTTGCGCTCCCAAGCAGACTTACGGGGCGGGCGGGTGGCCGGTCCGGCCGGCGGCGGATGAGTGACCGGTCTAGCCGGGGGGGAGCCGAAGCGACCGGTTGGTCGTCCGGATTGGGGGGTGCGTCTATCGTTTCGGTCGATGCAAGAGGTATATTGTCTGACTCGTTACATAAAATGTCGAAACGATTAGGGGACGCGATCGAGGGCGCACTGCTCACTCGCCGCGGAGGGGAAAATCCTCTAGGGTGGGGTCGTCAGTGAGGGCCTCGGTCGTGGCCATGCGGGCCACGAGTTCCTCCAACATCTCTCCTCCGAGCTGGCGGATCACCTCGTCGAGCACGTCGGTCGTCCGGACGTCGGCCGGTGCCGGGCAATCTCGGGCGAAGTGATTGGCATCTCCGCAGCGGAAACAGCCACGGCGTGGCACATGGCGTGCACGGGTGCGGTCTACGTCCATGGGGACCGGAGCCGGGAGGGGCGGGGCAGCGGCCCTCGGCGCGGGTGCGGCAACGGTGCCCGGCGTGGACTGGTTGGTTCGGGGGCGGGCCGGCAGAACCGTGTGACGTCCGGACGCCCCGGCGTTCCGAGCACGCAGGTGCGACTCGTACTGCCGGTAGGCCCGGGCGCGCCAGGCTGCGTAGTCCCTGAGGCCGGGTGGGTCGCTAGAGCCGGTGATGGCGAGGTTGATCGCCGGGTCAAGGCCGGTCCGATACTTTGTGACCCTGACAAGTTCGTCTTCAAAGCCGGCGAGGTCGACCAGGTCCTCGAACTCGTCCGTGTACCGGAACACGTCCCGGTTGCCCATATGGTAGGCGCGAGACTCGAGTTTGTGCAGGGCGTGGTCCTGCTCGTTCTCCTCGACGAAACGGAGTCGGAACTCCTTGACAAACATCTCCCAGGTCGGAAACGGAAATTCCGCCTTGGCCGACTGGCGCTCAGCCCAACGTTGCGCCGCATCTTTGGCCATGAACGACATGGCGTACCGGACAACCTTTTCCTCGGAAAGTTCTCCGTTCTCTACGAAAGCCTCTGGGACGAGCCGGGCGTACGACCGGATGGCGTGGAGAAACGCCCGGCCCTGCGTCCGGTCGCCGTCGAAGACGAACGGGGGGTTCGGCCGAAGGACCGATTTTGCGCCGGACCCACCGGTTGTGGTGTACTGCGTGAATAGTCCTGGACCCAGTTCCGGAGCCGTTTCGGCAAGGGATAGGGCAGGCGAGATTGCGCGTTGCTGTTTTTCGAGTATTTTGGTGAGGCTGGCTAAGGTGGCCTCGATCCGGTCCATCCGGGCATCGGCAGCTGCTGTATCAGCGCCGGACATGGTAGAATCGAGGACAGGGGAGGAGGGGATAAAATTGGAAGTTGGGGTGGTGGGAGCACTGCCACTATGATCCGAACCTTCCAAGCCAAACTTCCCAATTTTGTCCAGTTAATCCCTAGAGAGAGTTTCTTCTGCTGTAAGGGCAACCTCTAGACCCGAGAATCTCAAGGGGCTAGCGAGGGGAATCCGAAGGTATGAATAAGAAGTAGCTAAATACAAGAAGATACGCACCTAGCGAGGGGAATCCGAAGAGAAGAAACTCTGAGGATTCCCACGCTAGGTCGTGGGTATAAGTGGCTACTGACTAGTAGCACATGACCGGAGTGATCGGCAGATGTCTCGGGCTTGATCGCAGACTTGATGCCATTGTGTAAGCGACCTTTTGGGATCCATAGGTGGATTACGTAAACTGGGCCGGTTGACCGGGCGCCGGATGCCGGATGACCGGGGCCGGGTGCCGGGTGACCGGGGCCGGGCGGAGGTTCCCCTGACAAATACAATCCAACCAGATGCAATTCTCACTTCTCTAATTCCGCGAGTGGTTTTACGCAATTCACTGCCACGATTCTTGATTCCCTGATCTCTGAGTTCAATGTGGACAAAAGCTCTCCGACACCCTTCGCCAAAACTTGGAGCTGTTTCTTGCTTTCTCGTGTTGCCTCAACAGAAGAGACAATGAATGTGAAGAGTCTGAATGCGGAGGAGAGTCCTGGAACAGGAACTTCCCCCATCACGACATGTAAGGCTGCCTCCAGAGCCATGGTGGGTGGAGGAGAGAGGGAAAGCGAGGTGGTGAAACACGCCACGACTATCAAGGAACTGCCATCTGACCGTGGCTGCTGATTCCCTAGATACAACTCAACATGTCAATCAAACAGTTTACGGCAGACACGAGGATGCTCGCCCACGCGATCGCCGCCAGCCGCACACACAATGAGGACAACAGCGACAGCTTTGTAGGTTCCACGCAGATTTACTAGGTCATCCGAACCTCACCGGCGTAGGGGGTGCGAGGACTTCGACGAATGGCAGGGCGCAGACTGGCGAAGAGCTGTGCGCTATTGATTGGCGGGCCCCATCAGCGAGTCGATGTGTATCATCTGGGCTTAAAATCGGTTTTGATTCGCTTCTCCGCGGCTTTGGGATCTGTCGGACATTGAAACATTTGGTGCGATCAAAATGTTGTAATCTCTGTTGAAACTTGCCGCCGATCGATATCCGCGAGTATAATAAATCCCCCCCCCCCCCTGCCTTCCCAGGCTCATTTTAAATGTTGGATACATGCAGTACATAACATCTGCCGTCAAACCTTCAGAACTTGTTTTCCCTGGTTTCGGGGCTTCTTTTTCCGAGCAACACGCCCCGAGAATACATTCATATTCGGCTCCAAAATATGAATACGATAGACTACAACTAGCCGGGAAGGTGAATGTGAATATGATATGGATATGAATACAATACGGTAAATGTATCGTATCCATATTTGGACAGCACTACATGGAGGTTATGATCACAGGTTGGACAGCATGGGTTGGTTCTTTCAATTTGGAACAGAGCCGCAAAATCGTGGGAACTCGGATTGATTGGGTTGGACTGGAGATCGAGAGCGAGAGCAGGGATGCGGGATGCACAAACCTTTATAAGGTGGAAGCCGATGAAATTTTCGAACGCCGCTCGCATATATGAGGATTGATGAAAAGCCAAGTTGAATTGGAGGGTGCGGATCGCGATTTGCACCAGTCATTTTTCTGTTTCTAAATTTTAATCAGTGAACAGCGCCGGCAGGTCCTGTGTGGCGTGAATTAGCGCTTTCGACAGGTTAGATTTCGTGGGCACAGAGACAAATCAGGGATCTAAGGTGTGGACCTGCTGGACAGACGGCCGCAAGCACAGCGCGCGGGCTGTGCCGGAGGCAAGGGTTCTAAAGCTTATACTAGTGAAGATCGTAATGCGCACACTGATCCTGAGTACCTGGGTAAAATAATCCGTGCCCATGATGAAGGCTTTTTTAGTTCAACCCTGTATTTTTTTTTCAGCATCGGCAAGCGGTTTAATAACAAACCTTCTTAGCTCCTAAAATTATATCCTTGTTGGGGGTCATTGCACGTTGTGCAACCAATAACAGGCTCGCCGATTCCAGCTGCGCCAAAGCACCAATTCTTTTGCACAACCCTTTTGCTGTGTACTAGTCAGACTGCGTTCCAAACCTCTACTCGAGTTCATATACATAACAAAGCCTTTTGAAAACGGTTTGAAATTTGAGGTGTGCCATTGACAATGGTTTGAAGTTTGGATTCTGCAGGCCGAACATCTCCCAAACATCAGTCAAAATTGTGCATGGGCTGGAGGGGAATATTGGTAACAGCAGGGAATGGTATATAATTTCATGCGCAACCCCCGGAATAAGGATGTGAAACGGGATTACCTGAAAGTCATGGCCAACATAGGCAAATTCCGCGTTGGACATTCTAAAGTCGTGTTGAACTTATTTTGAAGCGTCACGGTGCTGGACTGTTTTTGAAGCGCGGCGTTGGACCGATTTTAACTGCCTTGTTCTCTGTGCAAAGTGGTGTACGTAGGCGTCCTGGTGATCCTCTCTCTCGTTCGGCCACGAAGTCCACCAATCTCAGGCTACTGGCGTCTAATTATAACAAGCGCTCAATCAGCATCGCCACGCCACGTAGGTGCATGCTCTGTTCGAATGCATTGGAATTTGGGAACGCCCGCCTCGTGGAAATGAAAGCTCGCTCTCTGGATGCGCTCCACCTACACGTAGGTATTAACCTACAACTTCTTGTTGCGTCTGATTCTCTCACGGGAGGCTGCCATGTTTGCGAGGTCCTGTTCGATACCATCACCGGCATCCCTCTTGCCTCCACTGGCTTGAAGAGCGGCGAAAATCCGCATTTTTTAAGAAGAAAAAAAAAAGTGAGCCCAGCGGGCTTTTGCACGAATCTCGTGACTGGTCTCAAGGCAACTATGGCCAGAAGGTTCAAGCCACAGCCAATTCCTTTGGATTGCTTCCGCCACCCCCCCCTCCTCCCTTTACAGTAAGCAATGCGGGACTACTCTTGTGGCTTTTCGACTCCGACTCCGAGTCGGAGGCCGAGTTTGACGATTCGCTCGGACAATACTTATCATTGTGATCCTTTGGGGGAGCTTTCCGTGGCAAAGGCCGCGGACGGAAGTACTACTGCCTTATTGCTGCTTAGAGATCGAAGCCAAAGAAGAGGGAAAATAAACTTACTGACTTAAATGACGGTGAAACGGTGCACTTGCGTGCAACAGTGAAATCTAATATCAAAAAGAGCAAGACAACGTCTGCTCAATTTAACACCAAATAACCACTGACTACTACTCAATAATGCACGTGTGTGTGTGTTCGGGGAAGTAGGATTTAGAAACCCTTCAACCTTAAGAACAAGTGGTTGTAATTGACTTTATGGTTGTCAAACCGTTGGAATAACCGTAGTTAATTTAAACAACCCCCAAGTTGTAGTGGCAATGTAATAGAACCCACAAGACTGATAAGTCTTGCTGAACTAAATAGCTGGTGAGGCTAAAGACTCAAAAAGAGCTTTGTGCCAACAAGGGGGGTGATAATTCACTGTCTATCTAGTACATTTGGTGGAGCTTTATAGTGTTACTGGCTACTGCGGGTTACAAACAATATAATAATTTAGCGGAGAGAGAATGCACATTTGTAAGTGCCCAGATAAATAGAATAGAACATCCCTACTGCCCAGCTGTAGAGAACAGAGCATCCAGCCTGCTCAGATCTTGGGATTTAACCATCCGAGCAGCTTTAAAGCACTATTTCTAAGCCAATTCTCCCTACCAAGCCCATTATTAAGTAGTATGTACTCAACAATAGACCAATCAACCTTACAAACCCTCCTACAGGCTGTATTGTCATTTCCCTACGCGAAGACTAAGTGCACATCGCGCCATTAGCCCTCTTAATCATCCATTTACAGGTGTGTTGTTCCTTGTTTGTTCCCTACTTCGAGACGTGCTGGGGCACATGACCACTTCAGGGCCGGGCTTTCCAGTTCCAGTGTGCGTACATAGTTCAACCTTTGGTTCAATAGACTTCAATGGCAGTTTAACTGATTCCTTCAATAACTCCCTTGGTTACCTGGCATCCATATTGACACCGAACTTGCTACACGGGTTCCCTGCAGCTTGTCGGGTGAGTCCTATAGCTAACTGATTAAACTCCAGAATAATACTAGTACTCTTAACAGAGTACTTATAGAATCCCTTCGTTCAATATTGTTTAGAGCTAGTTTTCAATGCTTCATAGGTTTAATACTCAGTCTCGGGACAAGACTAGTACCCTCTGTGTCTTACTTCAATTAGATTGCTCTAATGTAACTTCGTAAAATCAAAGAATTTAGGCGTGTTCAAAACCACACCTTATCAACTGTAGGATACAGAAAGAACTGGGATCGAAGACGAGATCGAAATGAAGCAAAAGTCGTCCTCCAACTTGGACTTTTGATTTTCTCAAGTTCATACTATCAGCGACTGCCTATCCGGCCAAACTAGGTCTGGCCACTTGCCTAGTATAAGTCGGTGCAATGTATGATACTCAAATTTGGTGGTTGCAGGTTGGACTATGACCTATGAGGACCTTGCATGTCAGATTTGAAGGCACGAGAAGGCAGCAATCAAACGTGGCGGGAGTTTCGGAACAAGATGCCGAGCGTGGAAGCATCATTTCTTATGCCCAACCAACCCTCTCGCTTGTCTTTTCCTTATTGCTCCCCCAATTCTTGGCCAATTCACAAGTGCGGGGGCCCGTTCTCATACCATGGGTTGGGGCAATGGCCCAAAGCCAAAAGAAAAACCTCCCGATCGTCTGCTTGGTACTCCAAACAAACCTTGACTCGATTTCGAGTGGCACAAACCGGCCACCACTGTAACGAGCCAACGATATCTGCTGGGGACCTGGGATTTGACTCGGTCATTCAAGTTACCTAATAATGTATCCTACCACGTTGATCGGGCTTTTCAATGTAAAACGTCCCGTTCAAGGTGGGGTAACATCGAAAATCACCCAACTTAGTCGACGCATACAGATGGATTTTTTGGAGGGGTAGTTGGGATATGGGTTACCTAGTTTGCTGACATATGTCCTACTACATATGTATATCTGATTGAGGCATATGAATCTTTATTTGGGCCTTAAATGCCCTCTGTCCTTTGGAGGGTACAACATTTGCTCCGCATTCGATCCCAGCCATTCTCCTTGGCTGGCAACAGAAATAGTGGTGGTCCTATACACATTATATTTGCAGTTTGAGGGTATGTAATAATTTACTTCGGTCCAATGAATGATTTAGGACGCACTGGCATGAATAATACGAGTGCCAACAAAGGATTTTGACGGGTGGCCGGTTAGGCCGTTTTTGCTGTTTTGGGCATCCGCTCGCGAAAGAATTCCGCATGCCATGAAATGGTCATGTAAATTCGCCAAAAAATCTCAAATCCCTCGCAGGATGTATGCCTTCAATTAAGACCCTATATGATTGTATTAGTCGGACTATGTATATGGGCCCGTGGCGATAAATGCTAACGTGGCCGAGATGCCAGTCTCAGATAGTAAGTTACTTGAACGAAAGAAAGAAAGAAAGCAATCCAGCGGAAGTCTGAAATGTACCAGCGCTGCAGTAATCAATAAGTAATTGGAATGAACTGCCAAGTGAAAAATCGATCGCGATATCCCAGAGGGACAAAAGGTGAATCAATACGCGATCGAAGTTGAACTGAACCAATCAGGACACCGCGACGAGCTTGAGTACTATGCATCTGCCAACTGCGGGACCAATGAATTAATATTGGAACGGAAGTAATATAATATTGGGATTGCGATGCCAAATTCCAATGGTGATAAATATCTCAGACCAGCCAGACTGATAAGTACAATCGGAATCAAAATTAAGGTGGGATTTCCAAAGCGGCGGCGAAACACGAAGTATGAGCAGAGGAAGTATATGTAATGTCATGCATGGATGGGAGGATATGATTAATTACGAAGGCAGGGGTTCAAACTGAGTTGAAACTAGTTACACAGGTTTCACTCGTCATCACCCTCGTCACCCAAAGTCAGACGCTGATCTACGCTGATCCAAAGTCGGACGCTGATCGGACACGAGCCACGCGATGGAAGATGGACGCGATCTGTCAGCGCGAGACCGAAACCCAACCGAGAGAATCAAACTCGAATTGGAGTGGAGCCAGACTGAATTGAATTCTTTCACTGGAGGGAAATCGCCAGACAGGCTGGACGGGATCTGTCATCTGCTATGGTGGAGTGAAGGTAAGAAATTGCAACTACTGTTAAGTAGGACCAAAGGGTTTGGGACTTAACTTGACGAAAGCGGGGCAGAGTCGACGACTTTGAAGAAGGACTGATCATGAAGCAAGATTGCAGTACAAGATGGGATAGACACCGTGACTGACAGATAGGCATGAACGCGATTTGCTACAGAGCCGAAGTGCGATTTTGATTTTAGTGGAGGGGTCAGTTAAATGGGCACAGCGCGACGAGGGTGGAGGGATAGAAACTAGGGAGATAGACACAATTTGTCTTTCTGTCTGGCAGTCTGGAAGTCTGGAGGAGAAACTCGATACGTTGAATAAGAGCTTGAGAAATGGTATATTTACACCTTGGACAACGTTTGAAACCAGACACTGAATGCCAGAGCTTCGTGAGAAGTAATTTATGGATGTTGGAGGTATGTAAGTAGAGGTAGAGGCAGAGCAAGCATGCACACTGGCAGAAGCGAGGAAAAAAGCGAATTGAATAGATCGACTGGTAGATAGATAGATAGATGGACGGACGCGATCTGCCATGCCATGCCACGATCAAGCTTAAGCTTGGGCGTCTAAACTTGGCCTTGGGTTTCAATGGAATAAAAGGTGGATTGATATTAGTTTGGATTGAGAAATTACACGTAGCACAGCAGAAGCTTATCTGCGCCATCCTAGCGCTAGCGCCCACTAATGCTTGAAGAAAGCCTACACGGCCAAACGGAAATCTTGTGTAACTGTAAGATTGGTTGGCCTACGATTTTGTTAGCGAGGGTTGTTAAGATTTTCCTAAGTCCTGATCTCGGTAATGAACGGTAACGGCAGGTAACGGCGGTATCAGGTCGCGGTGTAACCGGTGTCTGAACTTGTCAAAAAAACGACAAAAGGTCCGTTGTGGAAGTGCGACTCGACACGCTCGTCGCCTTCGGGCTTCGGGCCGGTTGCATGCGTCAAGCAAACACAATAATATAACGTGCCAAGTTTTTGTTTTATTGTTCCACCCCGTCCTTCTATCACATTTTATTACTAAACACAATTTTTCCACCATCTTTCTCGCAAATTTAGTTGGCAGCCACGCATCCAAAGTTCCACGTATTCCAATACCACGTCAAGTTCAACCTTATTTCGAGATATATTTCCGGACCACGCACAAGATACCTTTTATTGAGCTTTCTACATCTCTACGCATTCTTACACTTACCTACTTTGATTCTACACAGACATTTCATTTTTTCCTCTACGTACTGCCAACGCGAAGAGTTGAGCCTGAGTCTTCGGCCTTCTCGGACTACGCCGGGGATCGAGCCGACAGTGGCTTGGGCCCCCACTTGTCAACGTTTTGCGGGGAACGTGCTCTCCCTATCACGTCTTTGCGTAGCTCCCGGATTGCTTGTTTGGCGAAGGTTCTACTTTAGCTGAGGCTTCACAACGGACTCAATTACATACGGGGATTGTGTTATTTGTTTGTACCGGACTCATCGTTACGTTACTTTTCTTCCTTTGTCTCTTACCACCACGTCAATCTACACATTCATTCGGATTTCTTGAGTCAGACCCCGGAGATCCATCCCAAACTGAGCTGAGTATTTCTTTGCTTTGTTTTACTGACCATCTTTTATCTAGGGCTCTTGTTGTGATTGCGCGAGCGGGGATAGTCGCTGCACGACTCGGCACCCATACTGGCACGACCTGGACACACCCTCTGTCTACCTACGGACAGCCCTTTTCTTCGACACCGTGGGCGCACAGCCCACGACCACGTGCAAGTTGGTTTGTCGGGACACTGACTAACAGCTTGTTTGCTCCCCCTATTTTTGAATTTCTGCTCCACCTAGCCTTTCCCTCCAAGTCGCCTTCCCACGACCTCCAGCCCTGCCAACTCTCCATATAAGTTATAGCCAGGCAAGAGCATTTCTACGTCATCACTTCAGCAAGAGTTAGCACGAAGACCTCTTCAAGACGGCCGGCGGCTCAACACCCCATCAAATGACAAGATATTTTCGTGCCCAAATATCAATTATTCAAGCTGCTTAATCAATTGTCCAAGCCGCTTCTATTCAAAGTGCTCAACAATGATCAAGCTCCCAAATCAATACATCTGTGTTACTTGGCAGAAGGCAACGCAAGTCCTCCAAGCTTCATAACTCGGCATCCGATGGACTCCAAGTTTTTCAAGCTCAAGTGTCTTGGATGTTATTCTGGCATAGGCGGCAGGCCATTCCCTAATGTCGATTCTCTACTATCAAACGCCCAGATCGTCTTCAGGTATTGATTACCCTAGATATCTCACTGTATTCAATGCATTAGAATATATTAGACAGGATACGCAAAAGGCTGTCCAGGTAGAGCACCAACGGTGTATTAGAGGAGCCAACAATTCAGCGGCTTGAGCGATGCAGTGAAAAAAACGGGTTTCCCGAGTAGGGCTCTAACTAGTCTGTAGTTAACCGCGCCACGTGTATCGGTGGCCTGCTTATTACAAATCATCGGAGTTTGAAATTTTGCCATGCCTATTTAGCACTTCCAGGACCCCCATCTACAAACTTCCATAGATAAAGGGGATTTAAATTCATGTCTGACCCCAAATAGCTCTTCAAATCCGTCTTTTTTAACTTCCATTGTCGCGGAATAGAAAGGGCAGATTTGTCAGGGTTTGTCATCCATTGAGCCATCAAAGTTCGAATCACTTCTACCGCCACGAGTTGGGGGAAGAAGTTATTCAACTTATGCTAGTAAATAATATAGTACTGCACATTTGTGAAAAAACACATTCTGGAATGCATACCAGCATCCCATTTATTTTTGTGATTTGTAATAAGCAGGCCAGCGATCGCTCGATCGAGCTTATCAACAGACTACAACATGCGAGGTACGAGCACCAAAATTGTTGTAGCGTCTGTCTACGAGAGACTAGGCTCTAACCCGTGCCCGTTTTCGACGGGTTGACGGGAGGGACGGGCGGGACGGAACCCGTCTGTCGGGCACTGAGAGGCGACACTGAAACGGGGCGGGTATGGGACGAGTTGACCTGCTGACGGGGTACCCATACCCGCCCGTTTGACGGGTTTGACGGGGTTTTCCAGGCACTACCAGGAAGTGGATTCCTGGTATGTTTCTGTCTCAAATTTATCCCTTCATCCTGCTAATTTCATTTTTCAAGGCTCAGCCGTTGTTGTTGAGCGCATTTTCTCCGGCTGCCGCAACACAATTAGGCTTCATCGCGCGAGCTTGAAGGCGGAGACTATGCAAACCTTGATGTTCGTCAAATCTCGGCTACGTGTGGTGCGGGAGGCACTGAGGAAGGCAGCCAGGGAAGACTTTTAGACCTACCAATACATCTACTTGTCGCGATTTGTGTCTGCTAAGACCCGTCAACCCGGCCCAAAACGACCGTTAATGACGGGACGGGTGTAACCCGTTAAAATGGCCGTGACGGGCGGGACGGACGGGACCCGTCCGTTCCTAGCCTCCCAACAGCACTCTGACGGACGGGTTGGAGCCCTATTCCCGAGCTCTCCTTGCAGACAAATTCCACAGTATTGAAGATTCAAATGTTTCAGGCATCGAATAGAAGTTTGGAGATGTAATGATGGTGCTTAACTCAAAATAAACACGAAATCCGCTGCGGCTTTGTACAAGAGCCAAAAGCCGCATGCGGCTCGTGCTCATTCTGTCTATTATTTTATGCCGCACTTCCTGATTGCGTGAGCTCTAGTATATATGGAGGCAGACGGGGTGCCAGATTTCTGCTGGCAGTGGAGGTGAAGGGGCACATCAATCTTAGCATTTTTCACCTAAAGAATCCTTAACTGGTCCCCGTTTGCGATTACAGTAATGGATTTACAATGAAACGTTAAGACTCAAAATCTAGTGTGACGCTAAGTCATCAATGCAGCCGCGTAATATTGCTCTCAATGATACATGGGACATATACGGAAACGAGAAAAAAGAAACTTCCAACTGTGCTCGGGCTGAGGGATGTCCCTGATACCGCCAAACCTCACGAGGTGGAGGCCTGGGCTCTCTATGATTGAGGTTGGATTAATAGTGTTGCATCATGGGTAAAAATTTCAACACACCTTGTGAATATCTTCGATGGTCTTAGAAAGTGCCTGGGCATCTCTCTGTTTGCCCAGCTCCTTGTATGTGGTCAACAAGCTGCGCATAGATCTCAGGGTATCTGGATGGTCCACTCCCAAAACCTGCTTCTGTTTTTCAACAACCTCAAAGCAGAGCTCTTTGGCCTGCTTCCATTTTTCCAAGTTGATGTAAGTAACAGCCAGGTTGTGCATAGATGTCAGGGTCCTTGGATAGTCCACTCCCAAAACCTGTTTCCGTTTCTTGACAACCTCCAACCCGAGGTCTTCAGCCTCCTTGAACTTCTTCAATTCATTGTAAGCAGCAGCCAAGCTGGACATAGACCGCAGGGTATCTGGATGGTCCACTCCCAAAACCTGTCTCCCTTTCTTAACAACCTCCAACCCGAGCTCTTCGCCCTCCTTCCACTTCCGCAATTCGTTGTAAGTAACAGCCAAGTCGGACATAGACTTCAGGGTATCTAGATGGTCCACTCCCAACAATTGCTTCCGTTCCTTGACAACCTCGAAGTAGAGCTCTTCGGCATCCTTCCACTTTCCCAATTTGGCGAAGGTAAGAGCCAAGTGGTGCATAGATGTCAGGGTAGCTGGATTGTCCACTCCCAAAACCTGCTTCTGTTTCTTGACAACCTCAAAGTAGGGCTCTTCAGCCTCCTTGAATCGGCCTGCTCTACGGTGAGCATTGGCCAATTCTGCCATGGATGACAGCTTGTCCAGAAGGTCTTTGTTCGATAGCACAAGACTGTTGTCTGGGAGATTATGGTTTGGATTGGTAATCTCTGTACCCCTTGGGCTGGGCATCGAGGCCTCCGCAGGTGAATCCATTGAGATTTCTGATATGATATCCACTACCAGAGCATGTATTTGTCCTGCCGTTGGCCGTGCTTTGGGATCTTGAAGCCAACATTTTTCTGCCAAATTCCAGAGTGGGTCAGTCAACTTTGGGACATCTTCTATCTCTGGCCGATCTGGTCTGACCCCATGCCGGAAGACCAGCTCAATAAAGTCTGTATGTGCAATGTTGACCAGTGGTGTTTCATCACTATAGAGCTGTGTTTGTGGTCAGTAAATGTTCCAACAAGGACGATGAGAAAGGGCACCTCAAAAAGTGTCATTCCAAATGCATAGATATCGGACGGCATTTTGGGAGGTGAGCCAGCCAGGAGCTCCGGAGCCATCCAGTTGCGGCTTCCTATAATTACAGGATTGACTGTATGTGCAGTGCGACTTGTGGCATCAGCTTTGATGCGAGACAGACCAAAGTCACATAAGAGAGCCCTCCCAGATGGTTCAACGAGAATGTTGACCTTGATTACAGGACATCAATGACACACTTAAAAATCTTCATCTGTTACTCACCCCTTTAAGGTCACCATGACATATTTTTCGAGAGTGCAAATATTGAAGAGCAAGGGACACATCACGGAGCTGGTTGTTGTGAGTGTTCAGACCCAATTGGAACTGGGATTCACTCACAATATACACTGGGTCAAATGTTGGGTGTTGATCCAGAAAACTGACGGGAATTGTGTGGTATGTAAGGCATCACCACAAATGGGCTGTCATCCAATGTATTTGCACCTAGAAACTGCAGAATATTTGGGTGGCGGAGGGTGACCCAGAGCTATTAATGAAGCTTAAACTCTCTGATGCACAAGTGGGAAGGCACACAAACATTAATTTCCTTTCTCAGCAACTGTCGATGCAATGGATGAGTAAAATTATTCCAGATGTGTGTTGATCACCCACCACAAGACTTGGTGTAACACCAGCGACATTCTGGAGGACCTTGATAGCCACCTCAGTTTGATTCCAAGTCCCCCGGTATACTTTGCCACTGCCAAAAAATACATGAACTCATCCGGAATTTTTACCGAGTTTGAGCTCACAATCCGCCAACACCAACTTCTGGGCCATAATCAACATCAAAGGACGCAATCATCCAGTCTTCCAATTGCACCTGCTGGCCACTCATTGAGGTTAAATACTGGAGTGTGTGTGAATAAAATGTTTGCTCCTGGTTATTGTCGGGTGCGTCATTGAGCCTCCGTTGAAGGGAAGCCATCATGGCAAGCATGTTACTATGGTTGATCTCTGTGGTATCCAAATACAATGAGATGTTTAAACATGCTTGGGAGTTCACGAACCCAGTATGTTCCGAAGATCATCTTGATTCTGCTCTAGACCTCTTAACGGGCATTCAGCATAGTCGCGTCTTCAACACGTGCAGTCTCATTTTCTTGAGCATATTCTGCATGCTCAGCAGTCCCGAGATCTGGTCAAGACATCATAATGCTATCCTGACAGTGACAGTATGATAAGGCTCACATGGAACGCACTGACAGTGAGTCCGATGCTCGATAGAATGATTCTATCTTCTTGATCCGCGGATCCTTGTTGAAGAGTGACTTCAGGAAATGCTTGTCTCGCTCCTTTGAACAAATCGGTGAATATCTTGCAGTAGGCTGTGGTAGAAGATGAGAATTCACAACATAATCCAACCAGATGCAATCCTCACTTCTCTAAATCCGCGAGGGTTTTACGCAATTTGCTGCCACGATTCTTGATTCCCTGATCTCCGAGTTCATGTGGACAGAAGCTCCCCGACACCCTTCGTCAAAACTTGGAGCTGTTTCTTGCTTTCCCGTGTTGCCTCAACAGAAGAGATGATAAATGTGAAGAGTTTGAATGCGGAGAAGAGTCCTGGAACAGGAACTTCCCCCAACACACCATGTAGGGCCTCCAGAGCCATGGTGGGGAGGAGAGAGGGAAGCGAGGCGGTGAAAGACACCACGACTATCAAGCAACTGCCATCTGACCGCGGCTGCTGATTCCCTAGATACAACTCAACATATCAATCAAACAGTTTACGGCAGACACGAGGAGGCTCGCCCACGCGATCGCCGCCAGCTGCACACGCAATCAGGACAATAGCGACAGCTTTGTAGGTTCCACCAGATCTACTAGGTCATTCGAACTCGCTGGCCTCGGAATGCGAGGACTCCGACGAACGGCAGGGCGGAGACTGGCGGAGAGCTGTGCGCTATTGATTGGCGGGCCCCATCAGCGAGTCGATGCGTATCATCTGGGCTTGAAATCGGTTTTGATGCGTTCCTCCGCGGCTTTGGGATCTGTAACCTGTCGGACATTGAAAATTTGGTGCGATCAAAATGTTGTAATCTTTGTTGAAACTTGCCGCCGATCGATATCCTGCCTTCCCAGGCTCATTGTAAATGTTGGATACATGCAGTACATAACATCTGCCGTCAAACCTTCAGAACTTGTTTTCCCTGCAACGCGTCCGAGAATATATTCATATTCGGCCCAAAATATGAATACGATAGACTACAACTACGATACGGAGCCGAGAAGGCGAATATGATATGGACATGAATACGATACGGTAAACAAGATGAGCCGCCGCTTCGCTCTGGCAGTTATCGAGTTAACATGTACCCATGAATGACAAAGATCAAATTTTAATTGCGTTAAAAATTGCTAGGCTATCGAAACAAACCGTAGAAACTTCAACAAGCTCAGAAATGCCAAAGGAACACCAAATACAACAACGACACGATCTGTGGGTTTGAACCCAAGCCCGAACAGATGCCCCGGCTCTGAAAGAACAGTCAATTGAGCACGAAAGGTTTGCCGGCCAACACAGAAAAGAAACAAATATGTTGCTACTGCATGAAGGGCATGCCGGGTTTCAGGAGAATGTGCTGGTGAGAAAAACCCATTAAGGTGGGCTGTTTGCCTGTGTAGCTTGTTGAATATTCACGAGACAATCTTGATGGTATCCGGTCGGGAAGAGGAAAAGCAAAGTCCGAATTTGAGGCAGGCCATATGATCAACAGAAAGATTGCGATGAATGAAGCCTCGAAGTCAAACCCGTGGGTGTCAAGTGGCGACACTGGAGAGGACTTCTGGATTAGTTGACGAACAGTGGCCGAGTATTGATAGAGAAACAGAATCAGGGAATCTGGAGCCATGACGGTTGGGAATTTGAGACCAGAGAACCCTATACGCATGCAGAGCGACAAAAATGCAACCCAGAGTACGTGCAGCAATATTAAACCAATGAGTGTAGACGCGAGAATTGGTGCAATGTTAAGCTCACCAGTGACGGGGAATCGTGGTATTTATGCATGAAAAATGCTCGGGGATATAACTGCGGCGCAGGCCGCAGTTGCTGCGACACGTCAGCTGTGCTGCCCAAATGTATTCATCTGCAACTTTTGAACCACGAGATCAACATGCCTTGGTTTATGGGGTTGAAATATTTGATTGTGCAGGGAACTGTTCGGCCGAAGCGGATGATTGTGGGTTTGTGCTGTTGTTGAAATTGCCTGCGCGGACCTCAACTACTGTGGCAAAGTCTGCCTAACATGAACTCAAGGTCAGCTGAGGATCTCAATGGCAATGGATCGAGGCAGCTCCATGCAAAATAAATAAAATGGAGCACGAAACCAGGGCAAGATGAAAGGATATGAGATAAATGGAGAAGAGTACAAACATTTACAAAGAATCGCGAAGCATTTCGTTAAAGAACGGTTAATGTATCGTAGCCGTGTTTGGACAGCACTACATGGAGGTTATGATCACAGCTTGGACAACATGGATTAGTTCTTTCAATTTGGGACAGAGCCGCGAAATCGTGGGGACTCGGATTGATTGGGTTGGACTGAAGATTTAGAGTGAGAGCAGGGATGCGGGATGCACAAACTTTTATAAGATGGAAGCCGGTGAAATTTTCGAACGCCGCTCGCATACAGTCATTAACCGAACCGTGAAGTGAAACGGTACGTAGTAGCGAAACACTGCGCATTTTACCCCCTTTCAGGTTGCAGATAAACCCAAAATTTCGGGAGATTGATCTCCTTGCTATGAAACTGGACTCGCGATAAAACCTTGTGAAACGCCCGTTCTATCCTTTTCTTTTGTCACCTATGATTTTCCAGATTTGACATAATGAATGCACAGGCTATGCCCCGGTTTGAGTTGATTCAGGGCATACCGGGGGTTTTTGATGTCGGTGATTACGAACATGCACATGCCAAGTACCGAATTGCCATGGATCGACCGCATTTATGTGTTTTATACTGTTTCGCTTCCACGTTATTTGTCCATATTTGACCTGCGGGAATGATTGTCCTCGTTCTCCACCAAAACACCACAGAACCGGGCAGTTCTTTGCATTGTCAGATATTGCTGAAGCACCGTGGAGCTTACAGTTGGCCGCATGGCCTGAGCGTTTCGTTTCACAGTTAATGACTGTATATGTGGGTTGATGAAAAGCTAGGTTGAAATGGAGGGTTCGAATCGCGATTTGCACGAGTCATTTTTCTATTTCTGCATTTCAATCAGCTGACGGCGCTTGTACGTCCTACAGTATGTGACGTCATTAGCTTCGACAGGTTAGGTTTTTGGGCACCGAAGCAAAACAGGGCTGCAAGGTCTGGACCCGCTGGACGGACGAACGGCTGCGAGCGCGGCACGGTGCGTGAGCTGTGCCAGAGGCAAGGGCCCTAAAGTTTGTGCTAGTGAGGATCGTAATGCGCACACTGATCCTGAGTACCTGGGTAAAATAATCTGTGCCCTTGATGAAGGCTTTTTTAGTTCAACCATGTATTCTTTTCCAGCATCGGCAAGCGGTTTAATCACAAACTTTCTTAGCTCCTAAAATTATATCCTTGTTGGGTGCCTTTGCACGTTTATACAACCAATAAAAGGCTCGCCGATCCCAGCTGCGCCAAAGCACCGATTCTGTTCCACAACTCTTTTGCTGAGTACTAGAGACTGCGTTCAACTCGAGTTCATGTACATAACAAAGCCTTCAACCAAAAATATGAAGGAAAAAGTTGTGCATGGGCTGTGCGACCCCGGGAATAAGGATGTGAAGCGTGAGGGCCATGGCCAAGTAGGTCAGCTCCGTGTTGAACTTATTTTGAAGCGAAACGGTGCTGGACTGATTTTTAAGGGCGTTGGTCAGATTTTAATGATTCACAAATCGACACTTGACAGGAAGTGCCCGAGTGGAGCGAAATTGATCATCAATAATTTCAACGACGGACGAGCGGAGGATATCAGGGCCTGGGGACAAACCAGTTGTGCAGTGTAGCTGTAGAAAGCTGAACTGCCCCCAGTGGGATGGATAAATAAATGATTGAAAACGTTTGGTTCGAGTAGTCGGCATCCTTTGGTTTGACCGTGTGATACATGTTTCTGAGTTGTTGGCTACGCCGGTGCATGCAAGGTGTCCTGGGAGTCCAGACTTGACGCGTTCGGCCACGAAGTCCACAAATCTGTTGGCATCTATGATAATTATAACAAGCGCTCGATCAGCATCGCCACTGCACGCTGCCTCGTGCAGCTTGCTTATCATGAAGAAGTTCATACTGCAGCTGAGACGCACACACAGCAGTACAGGGAGATGGATAGACACTGACAGACGGCCATGGACGCGGTTTGCTACAGAGCCGAATTGCGATTTTGATTTTGAGTGAGGAGTGAGTTAAATGGGACAGCGCGCGAGGGTGGAGGGATAGATAAAGTAGACGGACGGGCAGACGCAATCTGTCAGTCTGTCTGCCTGTTCTGGCAGGCGGGCCGAAAACCTTGAATATAGCTTGAGTATAACTTCACAAATGGGATATTTACTCTAGCTACATGCTGGGACATACATAGCTTGAGGCGATGGTAGAGCTTCGGTGGGGCTTGGACGGTAAAGAGATCAGAGCCAGAGTACGTGCCGGGGCGAGGAGACTTGGATAGATCGACCGATAGATATGCGTGAACTTCATGAGTAAGATTAGAGAGACGGAGGCGAGGAACTGGATACGTGTACATGATTGATGGCCACGACATGATTCAGCTATGATTAAGCTTGAGCAATCTATATCTGAGCAATCTATGGGATTGGGTTCTAATTGAATGAAGTGAATCGAACAGAAAGCAGACTGGTGAGGATTTGGGAGTATGTAGCACCCGCACTTGCGCCATCCACTTGCGCCAGCCGGATTCCCGAGGTGACCAAGCCTCAAGGCTTTCTGCCCATACCCATGCTTTGAAATGTTCCGCATCAAGCACGGTGCGGTTATTAGATTGAGGAATTTTTCACAGCTTCCGCGAGATCACCACGGAGGCGTCCGAAACTCGATCAATAATGGTGCACTTTGGGATGAGCTTTTGTGTGGTAGTACCCAGTAATACTACATACACAGCTCTGTACCTTGATTTGAAAAAAGCAACAGGATGGTGGTGTTTAAGAGGCAAACGGCCCAGGCTTGTTACGCAATTTCAACCTGCCCCGGAGAGTTTCTTTCCAGCTCTCCGGATTTTCCTGACCATATATTATATAAAAGGTCAGCGCCCTGGGGACCTCAAACAGGAGGGAGGAGGGGTCCCGAAATCCTGTCAAAAAATGGGGTCAAACCAAAAATTGGTTGTGGAGGAAGGATTTTTTTGCAACAAGGTCTGGGAAATGGGGCAGCTAATACTAGATTTTTCATGAATAACACCCTCGACATGCAAAGAAATGCCCTAGACATGGAAAGGCATCCTGCACCAGGATCCAAGTGTACAGCGATGGAACGACGAATAAATATTCCTCTCTCCGATTAATGAGCGTGAGTATTGGTTGTTGGTTATTTGGGCGAGGTCGGAAATAAATTTACTTACGACGAGTCTCTTAAAAATTCGAATCAGGGACGTATGGCTGAGAATTGATACACATCTCACCTGCGTAGAGCGAAGCAAAAGAGTAATCACTTCTTACCCCCATAGATTTACATCGAACACGCATGTGACGCCCGGTATGGCAAATTGGAGGAGCTCCTTCAAGATTGAAAAATTGGGAACCACCGCGATGGGATCATCACCATTACAGCCGATGTCACCGAGGGCGCGGATTGAAAATTATCTGTTTTGGGATGTTTCCAAAGAATCCCCTATATCTCTGTCAGTTCTTCACCGATTCACATAAAAACTAACTAGATCTACTCAGCTAATTCATGCACAATTAGTGATAGAGAGGAACTTGCGAAAATATTACGTATTAGGTAATTTCTGTTTTGGGGCTGTTTTTGCACTGAATACCATCTAGCATGGCCAGAACATTTCCCAGTGACCTAGAATTTTGGGAGGGACAACATGCATACCTGACAAAACATGTGATAGAGCCAGAAGTGAGGATATTTTAGTTACAGTCCTTCTAGCTCCAGTGAAAACATTTGGCAGTTTTTGGCTTTCATAGATATTGCCAAGATCACATTCATCTGGACATTTAATATAATTCTGGCTCTATCACTTGTTTCATAACATATACATGTTGTCTCTCCCAAAATTCTAGGTCACTGGGAAATGTTCTCACCATGCTAGATGGTATTCAGTGCAAAAACAGCCCCAAAACAGAAATTACCTAATACGTAATATTTTCGCAAGTTCCTCTCTATCACTAATTGTGCATGAATTAGCTGAGTAGATCTATTTAGTTTTTATGTGAATCGGTGAAGAACGAGAGATATAGGGGATTCTTTGGAAACATCCCAAAACAGATAATTTTCAGTCCGCGCCCTCGGTACTGACATCGGCTGTAAGTCTCCAGTCGAAAGCGACGGTCCGAAGGGCCTTTGCGATGCTGAGGGTTTTTGCCAAGCGTTCGCATAGCGAGTGAGATGTCAGTGCTACCTACACACAAACTCTTGGTAAGGATGAGGCTCTACCATTCTTAGGTGTACGCACCGGTGGAAGGGCTTCAGGTGGAGCAGGCTCGCGGTTCGAATAAAAAGTAATCTTTATCTGCTGCAGGCCCGGGAAGTAGGCGAGGGAGTCCGAGAGGGCAGATCCTTCAGATATGTCGGAATACTGCACCTGCACGGTCAACGATGTGACCGATTCGATGACTGTACGCCCACTGTTCTGCAGCGATTGCAGCAACTCTGGTGCGTAACGGGTAAGCTCCAGAGACTTTGGGGCGGATCCCAGAAGAACCAGAGGGAGGAGGCCGGGATGTCCCTTAAATCTGGAAAGGTAGGGAGCAAGTGGTGTCGAGGGTAGTGGGGAATCATCCCAGGCGCATCGCACATTTAAAGTCAAGTCGCGGATAGCAGGGAAAGGAGATATGCAGGCGTGTAGCTGCGAGAAAGTGTTGTCCTCTCTGAATGTAAAGTCGAGATCGAGGATGTGAAGATTCCGAAAAGAGCCCAGGGCACTTTTGTCTCCCAGGAAGTGCTTTATGGCCTCTGTTGAGGATGATCGAAGACCAAGACGACGCAGAGTCCTTGGGTCGAGAAAAGCCATCTGGGAGCGTGAATGGTCGGTTTCCGAGTCTGGAAATGGCATGTCTGTGCATCGAAAGTGCTCGATCTTCAGCTTGCTAGACGGCGAATTGACAGAGGAGGCCAGCCGTGCGCGGTTAATGTGAAGAGTCTTCAGACAGGGTAGGGCGTTGAGCTGAAGAGCGTAAATATCCAACACTGTGGCGTGACGGAGCGTGCAGACAACTTTCTGCAGATTTGTGAAGCACGAGATGGTTTCGAAGCACGCCACGAGGAGCGGCGAGAGTGAGTACAGGATAACGGGTTCCGAGGATGAGAGGGTGACCCTGCAATTGCGAACATGCGGGGCGATTTTTGCTGATGACCAGAACACCAATCTCTGGAACTCTCGCTCCATCTCGTCAGTGTCCATAGATATCGAGGGGCAAAACTGGAATTTCGAGAAGAGCAGGGGGCGGGAGATTTCTGAGAACAGCCGTGAAACTGGGTAGCAGTAAGAGAACTCTTTGGAAGTGTTTCGAAAACCTCCAGCCACAGCTCCGGCGGCAACTCGAACGACATGGCGGAGAAGGACAAGAGACGATTGATGAGCCATCAACCACCCGCACCAAACCATCCGATCAATGATGTATGCGCATCGCTCCGAGTCAAGCCTGTCGTCAAGGGGGAACCGGCATTCGAAAACGGATATCGGGTCGAAAAGTTTTTTTTGACCTTCAGTGGACCCCTCTCCCCCTCTCATATAGGGAAGGAGTTTCCCACCCCTAGCGCCGGGCCGTCCGCTCCGAGTTGACCCGCTACCCCCCATGTGGGTTCATTAACGTTCCGTTGACTTTTCTGAATGTACAGTATGTTCTCATGGACTCCTTAATAGAATTTGGTAACGGAGACACCTTTATGAAGCCCTTGATCCTCCCCCATCTAAATTCCCCAGCCAACCTCTGCCAGCATTCGAGCTCGAGGACCAGCGTGGTACAAAAGAGGGAGAAATAAACTTCTTCCCAAGCGAATAGTGGCCAACCTCGTATCGGCTGGCAGCTGAATAGAGACACTACATTTTGATGGTTTCTCGGAAAAGATGAGGCATGGGTTAGAGGAAGTAGGGATGGGTGAGAGGGTGCGAAAGAATATACCCGAGCCGTGAGGAATTAGTGGTGTCTCGCTCAGTTGGATTCAAGTCGACGTCGAAGTGGAGCCAAATTGAATTGGATTAGATTCTTACTGGTACTGTAGACAGGACAGGATCTGCCACGTTGAGAACTCAATTTTATTTTTTGAAAAAAAAAAAAGTAAGATCAGAATTCGGAATCCGGGCTGCCAGTCACGGTGCGATATCAATGAAGATTTGAAGCTTGAAGCTTGGAGACTTGAGGACTTGAAGCTTGGAGAGTTGAAGCTTTGACTGAAGATTGAAGCTCGCGAGTGACGACTCGATCATGAAGATGTTAATATCTTGAGACGCAGTTCAAGGAAGGTATAGATAGATGGATGGGTGGCCAGGGATGGATAGATATAGATAGAGGCAATCTACCACCAAGCCGAATTACGATTTTGACCGAGGAGTGAGTTAAATGGGCGAAGGGAAGCCAGAAACTAGGGAGATAGACGCAATCTGTCTGAGAACCTCGATACACCTTGAACATAACTTCACAAATGGTATGTTTACATGGCATGGAATCAGATGCTAAATGCGAAAGCGAAATGAGAGCTTTGAACGCGAGGGGAAGTTACTTTAGTAGATATGTACATAGAATCATAGATCGTTAGATAGATAGAGAGATAGACGAACGAAGCCAACCTAACGGACGCGATCTGCCATGCCTTGCCAATATCCAGATCGAGACTAAGCTTGAGGAAAATTGCGTCTATACTCGAACCGGGAGTCCAATCGAAGTGGATGAAGCGAACAGAATGCAGACTAGTACTGTTGAGAGTCAAGTAGTACTCATAACATGGAAGCTTAACTGCGCCATCTTCCATCCTCCACTAGTGGAAAGCCCATCTGCGCCAGTCGATTCCCGAAGTGACCAACATGAAGTCCAAAGCAGTGGCGTTGAACGTCGACGTCGATCACGCTCGGTGGCGCGGTCCTACTGTCCTCGTCGTATTAAATAGCACAGTTTCTTCTGAATCTGCAATTACTGTGAAAACCACACGCTGATCAAAGAGATCCCTGAATAATAGTTTAAATTTTTTTTTTTTTTTTTTTTGAAGTTGAAATGATTACTTAAATAAAGGAAATCCATTGATCGAGGATGCATGTGCGTGGTTCAGTTGGAGTGTTTTGCCTTCGTTGAGCGCACAAGAAAAAAAATGCGTGTGTCTGAAGGGTCGAAGCTGGGGCGGAGCTGGCTAACTTGAACTTGAACTTGGAAAGACAGACTCGGACGGCGCGAGGACGCATCGAACTTGAATCGAATGGGCAGAACAAGGCACCGCTTGAGCTTACTTTAGGATAAATCGACGATAGGCAGACGCGTTCGGTAAGGTGAGGTGGGGTGGGATCTAGTAGTGGTGTGACAGTAAGCTCGGGATCGAGATGAAACCCAACTCATGGGCTCGGGATTCGGTCATGAGATGCGCCTTTATATTTACATATATCTATGCCGTTTCGACTGCTAGTGAGACTTGAGTTGAATTCAGGACTCAAGCTTAAGATCCAGGACAAGCACAGACAGCGTAGATCAAGATTGGTATGAACAGGATCTGTCAGAGTCCAAGTGGAGTCCAATCGAAGCGAGGGGAGCTGGAGCGGGGTCGGATATTGAATATTGAATATGGTAGGATGGGAAGGTAGGTGAGAGCAGGTGGTGGAATGGACGGATGGAGGGATACTGTACTGTACGATAGATGTGGACGCGATCTGCCAACGAGGGAATCAAAGTGGAAGTGTGATCGTGGAGTGAGTTGAATCCGTTATGGGGCCCCGCATGCGCTAGAAGCTAGACCTAGATGGATGGCAGGCGGACGGACACAATCTCGTAACTTGGGCGCTGAGAGAACGTCGGTGTCGCTTGGATATTTATTTGGATTTGGATGCGGAATTGAACCGGACCCAGATGTCCAACAAGCGAAGTGC
>JARJLF010001834.1:0-60136 GCA_029378395.1 Mycena leptocephala
ATCTCGAAATCTTCGGCGGCTTCGGTAGCGCCGACGACGCCGCGAATCTCCTCGCGTCTGCGGGGGCCCACGGACTCGAAGACATCTTCATTCGGGTCGCTGTCCTGAGCACGCTGAACACTGAATCCTTCCGCCGCCTTGACGCGACGATCGCGGACCTCTATGCGCAGCCGTTCCGTGTCCAGGTGCTGATATCTAAGACTGCGATTTCATGGAGTGGGTTGAGCTCGGCAGAGTTCGTCGAGATGATGCAAGGGCTGCGTTCCCTTTTCCCGCGCTTGGATGCGCGGGGTGCCTTGAGTTGAGTTATCTCAATGGTGCGTTGCATTCTTGTCTTGGATACCTTCTTCTTGATTGTCGGACCGCAGATGGAGTCCTCCGAAATGTATAAACAGGATCTCATTTACATTTCTTGAGCGGATCCTTCGAATTTTTAGACTAGGTAAATCCTCAGACCGTTCGTCACAGAAGAATATTAAACTGGAATATCTCATTTCATAATTACATTCTTCCAAAATCCAACATGCGACCGATTCCTGGCTAAGGAAGCAATTATCCGGATTCAGTCCTCAACGTCTATTCCGCATATGTATTCACCGTTGATACGTCTTCACTTTTCTCGAGCTCAAAATGAGCAGTCTCAGCAGACATTGAACCCTAGTTGAATCGACGGGAGAGGTCACATTCTAAATAAGTCATTCCTCTCGTTCCCACTATTGCGTCAGGTACACTATCATTTATTTTCGTCGCAATCCCGGGAGATTCAGGTCGGATTTTACCCCTCTTCCTTCCTTGCAGGCAATGGACTAAACCCGGACCACGAAATCCGGAACTGCCTAACTTTAATTCTGAGTCTGCAGCTGGTGTGAGGGCGGCGTGGACATTGTCCCTGTCTTCACTTTAGATTTTAATGGACATGAAGCCGTGTAATATATGAGGGGGTGGCGGGGCGCGAAGCCACTTTGGTTGAAAGATAGCTAGCGCTGTTCAAGTTGCTTATTGTATGAAGGCTCCTACAAAAAGGGCAAACTCAGCTTCTTCGGAGAAGCGATGAGGGAAAGCGACCGAAAACGCCCGGAGCGGCATAAATGTCGGATGTGAAAACAAGTCGCTCAGCCGGAGCCTAGCAATGAAACTGTGTGCGGAGATGTATGTAAACAGAGTTGGATGAGTTTGAAAGGCTTCTTTCGACAACTGCTTCATCCGCCTCGATCTGAATATCTATACCTATCCAGCGTCTTCTGAGTGGCATCTTCCAATTTTCAGGGTAGCCTCTAGGCTAGTCGCGCATTCTGGAGGCATCTCTGGTCCACGGTGTCAGTGTTTTGGGAGGCGATAAGCTGAGAAAGAATACAGATGTCATCTATGATGAATGCACGAGTTCGAAATGCGCGGTTTGGACTTGGACCGGCTCGAGACGGTTTCTCGCGCGCCGATATGTTACGTGCAAAAATATGTCGGCCTATTAGGGAGATACATGCTGACTGTCTGTGTTCAGTACCAGTTGAAATTCATATCTGGTTACAGTATTCAATATTTACAAGGCTGTTTCTCGTCTCGGTTATGTCGTCGTACTAGGTCCCAAATTCGTGACGCAGTCGCATCGGTACGACCGCAGCGCGGCCAAAGAGCTCATAGAAACACTGCGTATAGTATCCGGCCACCGCATGCTCCAGCTTGTCTATTTCCTCCGTGCTATGTTCGGGCTGCTGCCTTTCAAAGTATGAGGTAATCTCGGTTGGGCGGGGGCGTGGCTGCCAGTCTAGCATCAGACCTGCTAGGTGCAGCACGTACGGGAGCCGTTCCTTCGAAGACAAGGATGCGAACCCCATCTTGCTCTCCCCGATGTCGAACCCGACCAATAATGCGGTGCCGGGAAAACATAGCCTGCATTCGTCTGATCGGTCCAATCCGGACGCGCGTGCGTCGAGCGCCAGCAGCTCGAATCTAAAGTTTATCTCGGCCGTCTCCCAGACCAACTCCATGGTCCGATTATGCGTGGTCCGCGGTGCGTCGCAGGGATCGACAGGAAAATCCCGGAATTTGTCTATCCCGCAAACGCGCATAGCTGAACCTAACACGGTCTCTATAGACGCGCTACGCGCCTCTGCTCTCGTCCCTGGTTTGCCTTGTCTTGTTATCTTGCCATGCAATATATCTCGCCATTCCTGGGACTTCAGTGGATATGGGTGGTCGCTAGCGTCCCCGAGGTGATACATCAGAGCGTCGCGCATAAGTTGGTAGTGATGTATTATCACTCGGCGACGACCGTCGTCTGCGGCAGACAGGAGCAGAGCGGGCTCTGGAAAAACATAACGATTTTGCTGGTGTGGTCCGCACTGGGAGGGTAGTGATCTGTCTACCTGTGATAGAGCCCTTTCCCAGGATGCAATGCCGGGCGGCATATCGGGGCTGTCGAACAGTATAAACTTATCTCTTTCGGTCTTGGGAATGCCGTGCGATCGTGCGGCTCGATTTCTGGGCTGGGCGTCTGTGTGCTGTAAGTACGATTTTCCGATGTTAATACGATATTACAGCTCACACGGAGTCGATCTTTCGTTCTTGCGCTTGGAAGGCTCTCTGAAGGCGGGAACCGGCGGTTCATCGATTTTAGAGGTGGCCCGTTGGTGGTTCGGATCGAACGATGGAGCTGGGATCGCTGAGAACGGGTTTTTGTACCACGGTACGCTCTGGGTGCACAAGTGCAGGGACCGCATTCTCTTCTCCATGTCGGTACCGACCGGGACAGGTGGAAAACCGTGAGCAGCCTCTAGCTCTATCATTCCGGCGGGATCCAGGGGCGTCACAACCGACAATATGTTTTCATACCGGAAGGCTGAAAGCGGCCGTATATACCAATACGGCAGTCGTGCGGTGTGGAACTGCTGGCTCTACGACTGGGTCTGATGTGAACACACCCACGCAGTCGTCTGGCAGACCAGGCTCGGTCGACGGATCTTCTATTCTGGGCTTGTACACCGTCATGTAGCTTATCATACCCTTCAGCTCCAGATAGCTCCGTTGCACGTTAGTTACGTTTATGACCGCTCGGACGTAGGTAGATGGAAGTGATTGCAGACGTTCCAGCCCGAGGCGTAAGAACAGCGAGAGCTGGGGCATTAACGGTGGGACAGTCGATGGGGGGACGGTATTGACATATGCGGTGTACTCTTCGAGCAAAGCGTCCACTGCCTGGGCGAGACGCTGGCACTGGGCGTAGCTTAGTTTTCCAAGTCCGTGTGTGAGCGTCTGGCCGGATTCGGGACACTCGAAATCTTTCGGATCGGGATCCCACCACATTACTCCCAACGCTTCCCTCTCCCTCTCCGTAGAAGGCTTCCTGGGGATAGCACCCAGATGACAAAAGTCCGAGCTGTACTGCTGAGGCCAGAGAGTCGGATCGTCCGGACCGTATCGCATGTCCTTTCTCAAGAGTAGAGCATCCGATGCGCCTTGAGGCAAGGCAGGTATGTAGCTTGCGTTGGAGGTCACGAAGAACGGAGAGCCAGAGAGCTCGATTATGGCGGAAACCCGCCCGTCGAAGGGCCCCAGCCTGACTGAGCAAGCTTAGCAAAAGTGTGGACTAAATAGCTGGTACTACGCACTTTGATCGTTATGATTTCGTAGTAGATTGACTCCATAGCGTGCTGAGTTGCGGTTCCGGGGCGGATTAGTTGTTGTACCGACCGAGGATCGAGTCGTATCGATACTACTCACCGGTTGTGCCAGTCCGATCCCCTGCGGACCCGTTCATACCGAATGTTTGTAGCGGGAGGAGGTGCGGATAAGGGCGATGCCTAGTTGCAGGTGTCAGACGGGATGGCTGTTTCGGTACCAAATAAGGTGGAGGCAGTGGATTGTGTAACGCGTAGCCACTGGCTCGAAACTTGTAAAAATTCCAGTTGGAAACTTGGTGGTTGGACACGAGGTTTTGTTTGTATGCGTGTGCCACTGTGTGGCTACATACATATCACTTTATTTTGATCGCATCGCGATGTGACGCAACCAAGACGCAACTCTCTACTCAAGTCCTGCCTCAGAATTTAGAAATTAGAGCCTCTAGAACCCAGTGTGTTGATTCTATCAACGGCACTGCCAGTGATCGGAGGATCCCAGTATTACTATCAAGGAAGGCTGGCTAGGGGAAAGTACGTACTTATTGGCGGACGGCGGCTTGGACGGCGGTATTCGCTGGATCTCCAATGGATCTCAAAGGTGCGCACATCGCTAGCACCGTTACTTACCTTCTTTTTCCCGCCTTAAGTTCAGTATTTATATTCAGGAAAGTCGGAATGACACCGGAATGTTGCGAAGATGAAATGTCACTCCCGTGTGGTGGAAGAGACATGAAACCCAGTTGGAAACCGTGGCCAGATGGAGGCCTCTTTCGATTGCGCGGGCTGTGTCACTCATCCCCTCGGCGCGCCATTGTCCCAGGACCTCTATTCTCCGCACGAAATGGGAGCTGTTAGCGACGGCGGAATCACCACAGCCAAAACTGATGGAAGTCTGGTGTCGTGCATCCAACCGACATCAAAGATCTGCGTCGACCAATGAAGTGCCTGAAGTTGTATTCATTTTCGTGTCGACACGACCCTCAGCTTGAACCTCAAACCCGGTGATTCTGAAGACACAACTCATCTGCGCATGACCAAATCATTTCTGTGGGACCGAGTCGCGGCGTCTTTCACCTTGATTCTACCATTAATCATTGGCGACTATGACTCCGAACCGGTTTCCAAGTTCAGCGCTTACGGTTCCAGTGTGCCCTATACAATAGTAGCCCCAGATTCGCTGGCAGTGAAAGAGGCAGGTGGGTGGCGTTATACGGTCTAGAAGTTCCCCTGATGAGCACAGCCAACCAAACGAAAAGATAAACTTCACATTCTACAGCACCGCATCTCTATTAATGTTTGAGATTTCTTTCTCTTCTTGGCAGCCTGAAGGGATTGCAAACAAGAACGTTGATTCCGACGACCTTGAATTAGTCGTAGACCACCTCCACGTCGCATGTGAGTGGATTGTAATAGAATTGAAGATCAATTCAGGCTAAACGGGGGTTGCGTTCCGCTACTTAGCAGCTTCGACGCTGTCCAAAATACGTCCTCTACTCAGCATAAATGACTTGTGCTCTTGGTCTATCTATTGAGTCGTCCTCTGGATCTATTGCCGATGTGGAATTGGCTAGCCAGATGTTCAATTGATGGGAGCTATGATATGTAGCGGTGCGTCTGGTAACTCGACCAACGATGTTTCGTTCTAGTGGTAACTCAGAGGTAGAAAAACGCTACAGGAATTGCCTCGCAAGTGGTTATGGAGTAAAAATTTGAGAGGGCACATTGAATTGCAAGTGGTGTGCGAAGGTACGCGCTCCGTAGGCAGTTCACACAAACCGGAGCAGTGGTGGAGAAATACGGTTACACATTTATATCTGCTCCGCAGCTATCACTCAAGACCTTCCCATTTTATTTATGAAACGCGGTAGCTAAATGCGGTGACACGAGCGCCGAAATTCGAAGCGATATAAAGTTTGGTTCTGATTCCCCGGCAGTTCAAACAACCTCCATCATCTTCCATGTCCAACTTATCCACACCAACATCCTCCAGTCTCTTTACGAAGCGTCGCAGGGCATATGTCGCTTGCAATAATTGTCGGAAGCGGAAAGCAAAGGTAGGGGTTTTGGTATATTTCCGCCGATTCAATGTTCAGAAACTCCTTCCGTAGTGTGTAGCGGGGTCCGAGGTCGACTATAAGCCGTGCACGCGGTGTGCATCCAAGGGCTTGAAATGCGAATACTTCAGCGTGCCCGAAGATTATTCATTCTCTCAACCCAGCACACCCCCAGAAATTCGGGCTCCTCCTCGGGATCGTAATAATTCTGACCCAGGGTGGTCCCCGCAACCTATAACACCCCCTTCGGCGGGGTTGAGTAAATATCTTGGCGGTAGTTTCAACCGTGCGCGCAGCGACACTGTACCACCGGCGGGCAATAGCGGGCGTTATCCGTACCGGCCCAGATCTGCCGCTCCCCCTGCGACGTCGCCCGCTTCGACGTCAAGCCACGAATGGACTCAACATACCGCACCACAGCACTTGTTCTCCGCATATCCACAGGCGGGGTTCCCGCCAACGGAGCACCCTGGTGGATCGGCACCCCAGTATTATCCAGGCGCCGCGGCCCCAAATTCCCGGCACGGCAGCGGTTCTTTCTATGCTCAGGATTATGGCCAAACCTACGCGCCGCAGGTTCAAGGTAGTTGGCCGCGAGCTACGTAAGTTTTGTATTTTATTATTATTCAACGACGATCCTGATGAGCTGTTTTCCAGTAAGTGCATTTGCTCACCCGGACCGTGCTACTGCGGAGCAAATTCCAATAGCTAACTTTTCTTTCCCGATTTCAACCTCTTTCATACGCGCCTTCAACCGCGGATTTTTCTCAGCGATCCGTTAAAAAAATTCTTCTCTGAAGACTTGCATTTATCATTTATCATCCGTTCTGGCATCCATGTAACTCGCATCATGTCCACCCCTAATCAGGGTTTGCTGTGATTCAACACAGAAGTGTAAATACATTCCGTCATAACTACTTTTGTGGAAGTATTCTTAGGTTGAATCGCTATCGACACTGCTCTCAGTTTGCTATGCTCAATCTGTTGTTGGGCTGAGTATGTATCCTTCCGTAACGTGCCAATTTTTATCCCAAATGCACGCGACTCGCGGGAAAGTTTGGAAAATGACCGAGAACGTTTTCAAACAAGGTTCGTCAACCGAAATATTTTCACACTGTGATCACTGAACCTAGTTCAATAACTCTTAGGGCTCGGTATTTCGGGTGAGCTTTATATCTACGTAGCAGAAGCCGATATTTTTTTTGTAATAGATCCAGTTCTACACGGCACAATAAACCATGCAACCCAGCACTGATATTAAGTATACCCAGCAAATACTCAATTTGATCTTCGGTGACTCGGACGCGTTGGACTTGAAGCCAACCGATCGCATTCCAAGAATAAAAGAATTAGAAGGTGCGATCCCATGGTTCTGGCAGGGTTCGTTTCACTTGTAATAGGTGCCACTTTTGCATCAATGGTGCAGTGCGGCGCGGGACGGGTTCTCCGGCGGGCCGCCAGATGCCGTGTATTTAAACTCCGCCAATAGTGTGCGTCTTATTAAGAGGCTTAACCTCAACCACCATGTCCATTCCTACCGTCAAACTCAACAGCGGCTACGATATCCCCATTCTAGGCCTTGGTTTGTTCACCAGCTACATCTACGTTCGTCGCTAATTATCGAGTAGGAACTTGGCAATCCAAACCCGAGGAAGTCACCGCAGCGGTCGCATATGCATTGAAAGAGACACCTCTGAGGCACCTCGACTGTGCATTTGGGTTCGTAGCCATTCGTCATCATATTCTAGCAAATGGCGCTCAAATTATCGGGATAGCTACGGTAATGAAAAGGATGTCGGTGCCGGCATTGCAGCGGCTGGCGTGCCACGTTCTGAAATTTTTGTGCGTTGAGGTATCCAATGGTCACACCTTCCCTGAATCTCCTCTCAGATAACCAGCAAGTTGTGGGGGACGTGGCACTCGCGCGTGGAGGAGTGTCTTGATCAGACCCTGGCGAACCTCGGAACTGATTATCTGGATCGTGAGTCTAGGGTTCTCGCAACTATCAAATGTCGGAACGAACCTAACCACACCCCAGTTTACTTGGTCCATTGGCCCGTCCCTATGAATCCTAACGGAAATCACCCCTTTTTCCCGACCCTTCCCGATGGAAAGCGCGACATCGACCATTCATGGGACCTCAAGGACACGTGGAAGCAGATGGAGGCTATGGTCAAGAAGGGTTGGTTCATCGTACCTCATTTTTTCACGACCTCATTTAACGGTTATCTCCAAAGGCAAAGTTCGCACCATCGGCGTTTCTAACTTTTCCGAGATGAACCTCGAAAAGATCCTCCCCACTGCAGAGATTATCCCTGCGGTCGACCAGGTACCCAATTTCATTTTATCTCCTGATACACCGTAATCTAAAGCTTGGTTAGCTGGAGCTCCACATCTACAATCCCCAGCACAAACTGCTCGCGTACCTTCGCTCTAAAGGCATCCGCCCTCAGGCGTACTCCCCTCTCGGGTCTTCCGGATCCCCGCTTTCCAAGGACGAGACCGTCGTCGAAATCGCAGCCAAGCATGGCCTCCAGCCCACGGACGTTCTCATCGGGTACCTCGGTATGTTTTGCCCAGCACTTCCTTTCGCACGTCGTTTGTGAGAATCCATTTTTAGTCGCCAAAGACATCATCGCTCTTCCGAAGTCGGTGACGCCATCCCGCATCGCATCCAACATCAACGGCCCCGTTGCCGCTTTGGCTAAGCTCCAGCCAGCCGACATAGAGGTTCTCGATGGCCTCGCTGCCGCTGGCAAACAGAAGCGGTTCATCATGCCGCCCTGGCGTACGTGGTCCATCGCACTCAGCATATCTTGCGCTAATTTGAGATTTTGCGTATAGCCGTCGAACTTGGGTTTGAAAATTGGGGTTGAACCATGGGGTGTGTAGCCAGAGAAGCAGATTACAATTGTAAGAAATGAAATGTCGTTGAAATTACCCGCCGATTTGAATGATTATTTAACGGCTGCGAGCTCGAAGGAAAGAAGAAACTAAAATGGAAAGATACTCACCCTTGGATGGCCAAAAGAATATGTATCATCCCCCTTTTTGTCGAAACCGGAGCTCTTTGGCTCTTACTTTAGATCTTGCTCGAATCACAAAAAGCTGGGCCAACGCGGGGAAGCGAGGCCTGTACTGCCACAGACAATGTCACGACATCGTCCTCCGGCCCAGAGGCCCAATAACTAGGCACACCTATTCTGGTCAGATCTGAAGTTGAAAATCCTTATACAGCCTGCGTGCATTCAAACCACCGATTGATCGGGGTTATCACTCGTAAGAGAGCCTCGTAGGTCGTGTAGAGGCCATTCAGGGGAAGGGACTCGACTAGAGGATTTGACTGGCAAGAAAGATATGGGATCCACGGGTTCCTTGGGGTCGAGGATTTGTACTCCATACGGATATTTCAGATGGTGGATACTCGGTGGATATGGGGGGAAAATAAACAGTCCATCCTGGAGTCCTAGGAAATCTACACTGATGCGCGGTGATGGGTTCCCGACGCCAGCCTCTCCCAGGATTTGTATCACCGCGAGAAGAGACAAAGATTTCACGTTGAAATGGAATGCGATGTGGCTCGTTACGGACCTCCAAAGATGCAATAAAGTTTTGCTACCCCGCAAGCATATGGGTGCTGGGTGTGCAAGGAGTGGAGGGTCGACGTGCAGAATAGAGTTTATGTACACTTAAAAAATTACAGATTGCCCGAGACTTTGAATGGTTTTGAGTTGGGGAGCAGCGTAGAATGTCAGAAAATCATGTTAAAGAAACCCCAAACCGGCCTTTATCGGCGCTGTGTCGTATTCTACGTTAATTTATCCAACTGGGTGCGTTTAGCCTCCTTTAACGCGAGGAGCCCATTTGTGATGGTCTGAGAGTCCTCCAAGTCCAATGACTTTGAACTGCACAGCTCAAGAAAATGACGGGCCTGTCGACCGGGCGCCACCTTGGTGTCTATCGTGCGCAGCATCCAGCTTTCCCAATCCGTGATCTTATTGAGCTGCAGCAGTGTCCGCAGCGAGTGGATCGCGTTGCATAGGAGCTTGTGCGGGAGGTGCACCGCGCGCCATGCTGCACGCTGACACTAGAACAGACATGACGCGACATCAGAACGGTGCGTGAGGAGAGCGTGTACGCTTGCCTCAGTTCCGCAATAGCGCACGATGCCGCATTGCACGCATACCGAGGTCTTGACGCCGAGTGGTTTGTTGCACTCGAGTGACATGCACTGGTTCAAGTTGCGCACATAGATGAGCTGGCTAAACATTTCCGAATCCATTGCACTCGAGGACTGCTGCGCCAGCGGAATCCCGGGACTCGCCATGAGGATCCTCATCCTGTCGAACCAGTCGTTGACGTGATGAAGCCTTGCGGACAAGCCACTGAGCTCCAGACAAGCCTGACCCCGGACGGTAATGCGTGCCAGCTGCGGAAATACGGGCTGGATAGCTTTAACGGTCGCGTTTGTGTCCCGGACCACCAGCGTAAAGAAGAATCCCTCGGCGCAGGTGATGAGGGGTAGCTCGAAATTTTTCGCCAAGATAGCGTACGGTACCTGGGGGTCGAAAGAATCGATGGCGAACTGCATGTGGGCCGTCGCAAGCGAAAATGCCAGCGGCGTGCGGAAGATTTCCCGCGCGCATGGTTCCCAGAACCGTGCGATTGCCCCAAGTACGCTGAAGGCGGCGTGTCCGGTGGACGGGTCGGTGGCGAAACGCAAAAGGGCGCTCACGGTCCCTTTGACGCCGTCCGGATTGGGCATTATGTCCTGCTGGCTGCTCGGCCACGGCTGTTCGTCTGCTCTCTTCTTTTTCTCGGCCTTCCGAAACTTCCCTACAGCGAGGGTGCCCAGCGCATCCTGGATGATCAGGGACAGACACCCCAGCAGGGTATCGAAATCTGTTGGGATTGTCTTCGCGGGGGCACCTGCCTCCGGTGGCTCGCCAATGTGGAGATATGCGATCGCTGTATCGCTGAAATCGCACCGGCAGGTACTGAGCTTCTCCCTGAGCGCCCTATGCTCCTGCTCCGTCCGATGGCAGGTGAGGAAGTGCATCATCGCGCGAAGGATTGGAGTCTGGCGTGGATCTATAGCCATGAGATCCGGTTGTGTTCTGGTGAGTACGCTATGGCCGGCCTGTAATACCAGGCCACAGCACGAATTCGGGTTCATCGGATCGCGCAACGTGGCGCGGAGAATTGCGAGGATTCTGAGTGTCAATGTATGGGTGCGCTGGGGCGGCAGCGGCGGCATGGCTGTCGAGATGAGTGTTAGAAACGTTGAAGAGCATCTTTGATGCGCCGGATCGTGATCTCAACATCGTGGCATGCTGTCATTAATCAATCCAACACGAATCCCCGAATTGCAACGTTAACGGATTGGCTCAAATTCCTCCTCTCCTATGTACTGCTCATGCAAAAAATTTGGTATTGTAAAACATTTCAAATAAACGAATGGGAACCACGGTGAAAAACAGGTACATAGGACAGGGACAAAATACTTTGCCGCGAGCAGTTGAATTCTTTCGAGTGTTGGACTGTTCAAACAGTCAGAAATAGTCCATCCACACGGTTGAGTGTATACCGAGAGAGAGAGGTCAAACGACAAAGGAATACTGTCCAGAGCCCACCATGACTCGCATTGGTTGCGGAGGTATTGAAGGCAGTACTGTAAACCCTTCACGATCGCGCACATCTGCACCGCTCTCAAATACCCCACCCGAAATGTTACTAAAGGCAACTGTGGCGGTAACGCCGACAGGGATTCCTAGGTCCAAAGTCAAGGACCCCGCGTCGCGCGCCCAGGCAACACTGAGGTTACCGAACGGCGTGAGCATCCAGCCGCGGGCGAATCCGAGGTCGTCGGTTACCATCGGCACTATATCGACCGTCTGGAAGGCAACACTCGTAGACTGGATACCCAAGACAGATTTAAAGAACCAGTCTTCAAACGTGCCGAGGAAGAACTATAGCCGGATAAGCAAAACAGCCTGGTATTTGGTTACGACGTACATGATCCCGTGAACGTGCGTCCTCGAGCCAGTGCTCCCACTACGAAATAGAGGATGAGTGAAAAATTGGTGTACATCAGATGAAATTACCGTGGTGGTGGCCCCGTTCTCGATCCAGAATCCCCAGCTCGGGAATGTCGTTTGTTGGGCAACCGCAAGCGCTGCATCAAGATGTTCATGCGCGGTTAAAACGGGCAGAAGAAACTTGGTGCTGAGTGCCCCGGTATTGAGATGCATGCCTCGCTCCGTGACATCTTTTACGACACTATCCGCAACGGCTTGGGCCATCTCTGCGTCCTCCGTAAGATTAAAAGCCACGGCGAGAATATTGTGCGACTGTCGGTATCCGCTATCGCCTATGCCCGCGTAGTATCCCAGGGAGGCATCGTAAAATGCGGCATTGAAGGCTTTTTTGATGGCTGCAGCACTCGCGGCAAAGGAGGCGGCATCATCAGTGTGGTCTAAGACCGTGGCTATTTCTTGCATGGTGGTGAACATTTGGTAGCTGTGGCTCGGTAAGATCTTCGCTATAAATAAAGTAATGGACGTACAGAAACGCCGTCACAGAAACGCGGGAGTCTTCAGGAGGATTGCCACCCAGTGGCGATGTTTCCTACTCAGCAATAGATAAATATCCAGAGCAGGGAGGCAACGCTGGTTCTTACGGGTGTGTTCCAGTCTCCCAGCGCCGTGCTGCCTATATTTCCGGGCGAGCGACCAAGTTCGAATTCGATGTAGCTTTTCATGGATTCGTAATGGTCGATCAGCACCTGCATGTCTCCCCGGTATTCATAAATCCACGCCGGGATTAGGATAAGGGCGGAGCTAGCGACATAAGTATCAGTATCTTATTGAAGGGACGTTCGAGTATTCTTACTGCCATGTCGGGGCTTGGATTTCCCCTGCGAAACCCGTGTTGGGAGCGATAACATCTGGCGGCCCTTCACTCTGTACTCGCGTCTCGTCCAAATCGCGTACGTATTTCGCTAGCAGTTCCGAGCTTCCGAAGTTCAACAAGAACATTTCCTGCAGGAACAGGTGAGTTTCCTCATAGGTCCAGAAATTCAATAATATGCACAGTTCCCAGCATTGCGTCTCCCGACCTAGATTGAAAATTGGGTCAACAAACATCGATATTCCAGGAAATTCCAATTTATTACCAGCCCTTCTTCTCGAATGTCGGACAATCTGTTGGGAACGAATGCACGTTATTGAGCATAGTATACCGCACCGCTGCGTGCAGCTTATTGAATAAGTCGCTTGAGGACGCGAGGTCGCCGTACGTTTCGAAATCGTCATGCACAACTTGGCCCACGATGTCGTCTGTAGTTGGCGGCCCCGATCCGGGCCATCCCTCGATCTGCACGTACAAAAAGCCTTCCAATGTTATGTGAATATACGCAGAGTAACAATTAGACAGATCTACCCTTGTAAGAAAATTTGGGTTCAAAAGTCTCAGCGGCTCCGGTACCCGCGAGCCAAAATCGGTCTGTCTGCCAGTTGTTTGCAAAATTATGGGCCACATCTGGAGGGGCGTCAATGTTGTGGGTATTCCTAATTGAACGAACGACGTACCCAGATATATCACCGTACCATCTGGATTAAGCTTCTCTCCAAAGTGAACCGTTATGAGCGTTTTTGCGGGACCAGTGGCTGTAATTTTCGCCCAGCCCGCAACAACGCGCTCAAAGGTGGCGACATAGATGCCTGGAACCGGTTGCGTGATAGAAATCGGATGAAGTGATTCAACCAATCGTGTCGGTGGTTGGCGTGCATTAATCAGAGCACCGGCAGGACCGCCCAACACCTGCGCATCATCCCATGCGGAGTCGTCGAATCCCGGACGCTCATACCCAGGAATAACGTAGCTCGCTGTGGGACCAATAAGTAAGTGGGACCTTGACTTTAGCAGCCGAAATCAAACCATCGTAATTCTCCCCGCCATATATATCGTCCAGCCGCGTGGGCCCCTCGATGACCTTCCAGGATGTGTCTGATACAACGCGTTCTGTCGTCCCATCAGTGTACTGGATTGACAGAACGCAGCGGAACGCGGGTTCCCCGTGCCACGCCGCCGCGACCCAGTTCCATATGCTCTCAGCTTGCTGCGTCACCCCGTAGTAATTCCGTCCAAGCTCCAGCGCCAGCACATTCTCGCCGAGCGAGAGCAGCACAGCGACGTCGAGGCCGACGTACTGTACCTGCGTATCATATTTCGTGAATCCTGGGGAGAGGACATGGTCGGACGCGGGTGCACCGTTGACGGTGATGCTGGCAAAACCCCCGGCGGAGTAGTACAGCCGCGCGAACGCGATGTCCTTGCTGATGATGAAGGATTTTCGCAGGAGCGGCGCGGGGTGCTCGCCAAGGGGGTCGGATACAATGACGTCTGTGTTCCACGGAGCGACACCGTATGCGCCAAGAGACGCTGCAGTCGGCCAGGCGGAGTCGTCAGTGGACAGCAACTCGAAGCCGGCAGGAATATTGGTAGCGACCTTCCACGTTGTATCCGACGCTATGAAATCTTCTGATCCATCCGAGTAGCGGATAGAGATCGTGGCAAGCAGTCCAGCGGCGTTAGCTACCGCCCCCACATTCGTGGCGCGCACGGCGAAAAGGTTCGCGCTGGCGTTGAGCGGCACGCGATATAGTGTCGCGATCTGCCACGCATTGACTTCGTCGGGGGCACTGCCCACCAATTCCCCATTAACGTAGAGGGTGTATAGATCATCAGCAGTGACGATGATTATCGAGGAGACGGCTGTTTTATCAGAGGGACTGATGAAGGTCTTCCTGAACGCAGCATCACCCGGTGGTGTGTTCGGTGGATCGGGTTCTGCTGCCCAGATCCAATTAGCATCCGCCAAGGAGGGTGTAGTCACGGTTTGGGTGGTGATCGCCACTTGATTTCCCCAAGGACTAACCCCAAACTGGCCGAGAGATGCAGCGAATGGCCATCCGGAGTCGTCAAGCGCGGGGGATTGAAAGTTTAATGGAATCGACGCAGTTGCCCGCCAAGCAGAATCAGAGCTTATTATATCTGTTTCCCCATCGGTAAAGTTAATTTCGATTGCCACAAGAAGGCCAGCGGGTCCGTCGGCGTCCCCGCTGGGCAGGTTGGTCCCGCGGACGGCAAAGAGATTACTAGAGGTGTCGAGGGTTGCGACGTGGATGACCTGCGCAGACTTCCAGATGTCCGTGACGTTTGGGGAGGCACCAACGTCGACGCCGTTCACGTAGAGTGTAAAGCGATCATCGACGGTTATGATGACTGTGGCCGACATTGCAGTCTTTCCAGGCGGGGAAATGTACATTCTGCGGAAGGCACGATCTGCAGGAGGTGCGTTCGGTGGATTCGCTTCAGGGGTCCAAATCCACGAGGCCGCGTTGAATGCGGAGGATAGTGTGGCAGGAACCACGGACGTATTCTTTCCGATCCAGAGGCTTGGGCTCCAAGCGGCCTGTGATAAAAAGCCCGTGGTAAAATTTGACGCAGCGGAAGCGCCCCCAAAATTTGTGGTGATCTTCACTGTCCAGAAGTACAGCGTGTCGGACTGGAGAGCCGGCCCGCCATATTTAGCCAGATAGGGCAGCGACGAGGAGACGTTGCCGCTGTCCCACACGTCCGCCGCACCAGATGCAACAGCGGAGACGGTTAGGTGGTAACCTTGTTGCGAGACGCCGCGTTGAGATGATTTTATTAACCAGGAGAACCTAGGATTGACGTCGACACCGACAGGAGTGACCTTATTCTCCACGAGAAGTGAAGATACAGATATCGCGGTATCTGTATAGATCAAGTCTAAGTGAGAAGGACAGTAAACTGTTGCGAGACGACAGACGCTGAGCAATAGACAAGCCAACCAGAGAAACTGCCCATGCGACAGTAAATGAGAGGAACGTCAACGAATATCTTTGCATTGCAGGTGCCACTCGTCTGAGTTAAAGCCCAAGGTCGTCTTCGTGTGGCTGGAGTTTGGCTAGAGTGACGTGACTCGGAAGAACCTCCGAAAGAGAACCAAGAGCAGATGCGGCCAACGCGCATGACCCTCGAACGAACGGGAACGTATGTCACAAGATGAAAGAGAAGTAGGTTGCAATCAGTGATGGCATCATCTGGTTTCCGTGATGGCCGTGGCGACATTAAAGTATTGCTGAATCTTTACAAAATCTTTAAAGGCAAAACGCGAAGCCTCCAATGTCATTCGTAGGGAGGATTTTGGGCTCCTATTGTGTCATTGGTGGTGTGAATGTTCTAAGACAGCCTCCGGGACGGTTCAGAATAACTATCGCGTTGAACCTAGCTGTAATTGATCGTGCCTCCCCAGGGCGGGTATATACTGTCTCATACGCAGCGGCACGCTCCGCATACCGTAACCTAGCGAGCTAATCGAGTAGCCTCGAAATCAGTTTCTGAATTATTTCTAACAGTTCAATATGTCACACCAGCTCAACGAATGCCGCACGCAAACCTGACTAGCCGCAATGCGGCAGCGGCTATCTTTGCCCAAGATCTGGTCTTTCTTTCTTTCTTTCTTGATACCCGAGATCCCTGAGCCCCCACGAGGTCAGCCCAGTGAGATTGCTGGTGGACCAGTGTCAGAATCTGATTTCACACTGAATGTTCCGAGGTTCCCATTTGGAAGAGGATTTGAGAGTTGCATCGGAGTCAGCTCAGAGGTGCCGTTCCAACGGCATGACTTCAGAAGGCTCGAGATTGGAATGGTCACGAGTGCACACAGAATTCGAGATATGGTTTCGGATTTTTCAAAGGTGCATGGATTATTCTACGGTCGGGTAAGTCATCAATAAATTTCTGATTCTTTTGTGGGTCCCCAAGATCGTCAGAATCATCAGCGGTCGATCAGGTCATGTTGGAGGGAGAGGTCCCAATGACAAGAGGGATTATTTATTTCGCCTTTTGCTGTATAAGCGGGTTCCTCAAGTACTAAGTACATTGTCATAGCGTTGGCTGAACACGGCCGCTGAAAAAGTTTGGAATCAGAAATGATGGATTTTGGTTTTGTTCGCCCGTTTGAGAGTGGGCAAGGCGGAACACTGGTTTTTCCACTTTCCATGCCGAACCACATTGCTGATCGTTCGTCGCGACGTCGTCTTCAGCATAGCCTAATCAGGCCTGATCACGATTTTCGTTTCTAGGCAACCGTATGCGGATCCTTCCGCAGTTGGTAGCCGACTGAATGCAATCGTCTCGTCTAGTCACAATGGTGCAATTGAAGCAGAATCTCCGTAATAGCGGAATGGACCGTCCCGATTTCACGCCATCTCCACTGATGGCTCGGATACTGCTATTTCGACGATGTGATGCCTTATACTTGCCTGGCGGTCTTGCTTCCTACTACTCTTCACTGCCAACAGCGTTCCTATCTCATTCGGCGGAATCCTGTGAGTCTCGCTGATCAAAATTCAGTGACACGCGGGGTTCGAAGCCATACTGAAGCACACGATCGTTCCCGCTTAGGAGCAATGGGTTCTCCAACACTACCGATATCATGCCTTCCTAGTGCGTACGCGTGCATCCCTTCTCGCTGATCAAAATTTTAGTGACACGCTCAGGTGCGAGGGTTCGAAGCTATACTCAATTACACGATCGTTCCCGCCTACTTATGTAAGAACAACTAGTTTTCGAACACTACCGATATCATGCCGTGTAAGTATGGTAATCCGGTTCAATGCGTATAAGTACTCTGATTGTTCACCTTATTCCGCATTCCAACTCATTGCCCTTCTCGACCTGGTGTCCCGCACTTGAAGTGTCTTTCCTTTGCCCTACTTCTTTTGCTCGCTTTCAAGTTCATCTAAATCTTTCCAATGGCTCGCATGATCTTGTCTCTCGTTTCATCTCTTTACGTGTTCCAAGCTTTGGCCGGTATGTCATCGCCCATTGTATGTTAGCCATCTTGACCTATTCCATTCAGCCCCTGTTCCACGGGCTGCCAGTTCTAATCCGGCGTGTCAGGCTCCCAACAGCCAAATCACGAACGCCGCAATTTTACTGGGCGGGATCAATCCTATGTGCGTGTATAACACTCCGATTTACCTCCATGCAATCCGAGACTGAGACATGCTCTTTAGAGCAGATATCCGGCAGGCTGGGCCCCTACTGAACGCCGAATCTGCAATCTTGAACGCGGCAAACATTGCCAGCGTGATCGCCGGGTTTGGACCCCACATCGGCACAGTGGCTGTCACCATAGACAACAACTCGCAGGGGTTGATAATCAGTGCGCTCCAAGACGCGCAGACCAACCTTGCGGCCGTGGGCATGTAGGTTATTTTTTGTTGAGTCCGAAGTCCAGGACTAAACTGTGTCGGTCTTGCAGAATACCCGGCGTAACCTCTGACCAGATCGTGAAGAACCTACAGAAGGCCAACGAAACCGTGGCACAGGCTCTTATCAGCGCCCAAGCAATTAATTCCGACTGCCTCGCGGCGGGTGGGGGTAGCGCGTCGGCAGGCACTGCGTTGGCCGCGCCTCTCGATTGTGGGAGTTTTGGGGCTGGTTGCGCCGCCGCCGTCGTCGCGGGGGCTCCGGGTTCCGCTGCCACTGTCGTTGGTGGGGCTCCCGGTTCCGCTGCCACTGTCATCGCTGGGGTTGCCGCTTCCGCGGCCACGACCAGTCTCACTTTGACTGTGGTACCGACTTCTACGGGGGTGCCTGCTGCTCGGGCCTTTGGTCGCGATTCGGAAGATTTGTATGTTTAAGCGGTGTTTGGAGTGAGAGGGAAGAGCGTTTGGGAAATATTTACTTGTTCCCATGTACGCTGCACCATAATTTATTGATTGGAATCTGCACTGCGCTCACCACGTTGACATCTTCATCGATGGGCTGAGAGAGAGTAATCACCGTTGTCGGCGATCACGCGTTGACGGCAGTGGGATACTCTGAAGAACTACTAGTTTAATCAGGTCAGTTCCAGCCAGAGATCACTGTGTTGAATGGAGATCTCGAGAAAGATCTGGACTTGAGGCACATCTCATTACTGCATTGGCCAATTAGTCTCTCGTAACAGACGCTTCAACATAAAAAGCTCCTACCTCGCTTGTTAAAGTCTGTTATTTACCGGCGCTAGTGATGTTCTGGTTTGCTTTGGTTTCCAAACCATGGTTTCGGTGTGGTTTCAGCTGGTTTTGGTTCCAGAATTCTCAAACCAAAACCAAAACCATGGAGCAGGGTTTGTTTGGTTTGGTTTTGGTTTAAACCATGATTTGCCCACTTTCTGCCACCAAGAGGTCCGGGCCCACATTGTAAAAGATTTTGACTGGATGTTGCTAGAATAGTTATCTAGCAACTCTACAGCCTGGTTGCTTCCCATTCGCAATTCGTGTTCGTGTTCCAAGGTTCAAAGCCGCAAGCCGATCAGCGGACATCAGCCGCATCAATCAATTCCACGGCTCAGCTCGCGCAAACCATCGTCATGCTTCGGCATATGACGGTTGAGCAGGTAAATGTATCTGTCGAGGAGAAGAATAACTGAATACCTGGTTTAGTGCGAACAGCACCGAGAAATTTTATAAGCTGGAAACCATGGTTCAAACCATTGGTTTTGGTTCCACAGGCTTCAAACCAAAACCAAAACCAAAACCATGACCTTGGTCTGGTTTCAACAAACCATGGTTTTGGTTTGCTGGTTTCTTGGTTTCAAACCAAACCAAGGACATCACTATAAAACCGCGCGGCAACTGGAGTGCGTACTTTAACAATTTAACAATGTGATATTCATCTACGTATAAAATATACTTAGGTACGGATACCTCGATGAACCCAGATGGAAAGAAATAAGTATCGTAAAATTCGTAAGTATCGTAAGTATCGTAAAAGGCCTCGTGAGTCACTTGAGTCCCCTTCGCGCCCTAATCTTTCTCTGGCGGCTGTCACGTTTTAATCAATCCATGTTTATTAGCGTTGTTGTTCAGATCCCGAGGTAGCTACCGGCTGTAACAGTAAGGATCCTTTCGTTATCTATTATCCTTCTGACACTCGCTGAAATTATGCGTCTAGATTTAACTCTCGCTGTAAGTTTTTTTGCCTCGTGCTGCTCGTCGATACTGAGCCGACCGAATTTTGGGTTGAGCTACTGCGTTGGCATCAGCGGCGGGTGTGAGGGAGTACACACTCAGTGCCCTGAGCGGAGACATTTGCAGGGCTTTCTAAAAAAGATCCCAACCGAAAGCTGAATCTACCGATAGTTAGCTTGGTATGTGTTCCACCACTTTTCAAAATATAAGCCACCCTGCGCGCCACAATTTGACATCTTCGGCATTTGTTCTAGCGAACGCGCATGCCCGCTCAGAACAATCAGGCCCTTCGCATACTGTCTGAGCATGTCGAAACGGACACAACCCCCCTTTGAGCGCTGATTAGCCGTGTTGGAACGACGGCCGGGAACCTCGCCGTCACTTCATAATAGCAGTCAACCCTCGGTAAATGCGCGGGGGATACATTCAGTACTTACCGACTCTGTAATTATTGTAAGTAATCAGGAACAAAATTCAAGCTGTCGTAGGAACAAGAACTTGCAAGTTGATTTCGGCGTTGTGTGCCCTGGACAAACACACAATCCAGCACCTTCATGCATGTCTTTTCGAATTTCCAGACATCTTTGTGATAGTGGTACTATACAACGCGCGAGAAGAGTTGAAATTTTATGTGTTTTACTCATCAACCACCAATTTCCTCTGTTTTCCGCTATTTCTAATGGTTCCAACCCATTTGGCATACGGGGTCCTTCCTCGCGCCCGCCCGCCGGTTCCGGGTGCCTAGTTGGGAACCGAATAGCTAAATCTGGGAGGGCGGATTGTAGAAAGCTCCGAGATGTCGTAGTCTCGGTTATCATGCGGAGACGCGTGGAATACTGGTATATTTTTCGTGCACAGTACGCGTTAATATTCAATGATCTGGTGGTTCAACGGGTGGGCCAGCGAGTCGAAAACTGGCAAATATAAACTTGTTAGCGAATTGATCGCTGTTCTATAAATCGATGTATAAAGAGAGAAAGAGAACGTACCAGTAATGCAATTCGGAAACATCGGGGAAAAATCGGATGTTCACGATATTATGCAATCGGCTGCAAAGTAACAACGGAAAAATGAAAGTACGTTACTTAGGGCAAGGAACAGAGACATCCGACGGAAATGAATTCATAATGCCTGTCAGTCATAAGATGTACTCGATATTCAAATCCAATTCGGATGTATACAATGTTGTACCAACGTCTTGGCGGGTTGATCGCCGTTCTATACATCGCTGTATAAAGAGAGAAAGAGAACGTACCAATAATGCAATTCGCAAACATGGCCACCATCGCTGGACTCACAGGCAAGCAGTTTCTGCCCACCACCGAGGGCTACATCCCCAGGCGGTACCAGTATGCCACCTCTACCTACAAAGGCGATCATGACATGAACCCGGGCCTCATCGTCGAGCCCCTAGGCAAAGACGACATCAAGCAGGTCGTCGCCTTCGCTAAAGCCAACAAGAAGGCCATCGCCATCCGAACCGGGGGCCACCAGTACAGCGGAGCCTCATCTACGGGCCAGGACAATATCCAGCTGGACCTGTCCAACACTTTCAAGTCTGAATCCCCCGACAACTTCGCCTACTTCGAGAAGGGCGATAAGAGCTTCGTCCGCGCCAGCGTCAGCCACAGCTTGGGCGAGTTCAACGACCTCCTCGGTAAGCACAACGCCTTCGTGCCCCATGGCCAGTGCACCCACGTCCACCTCGGCGGCCACGTACAGACGGGCGGCTATGGCCAGCTGGGCCGTAGCTTCGGCCTTTTCGGTGACCACGTCATCTCCCTCGAGATTATCGACCACGACGGCCAGGAGAAGGAAATCACCCGCTCCAGCGACCCGGACCTCTTCTTCGCCTGGCTGGGCGGCAGCCCAGGTAACTTCGGTGTGCTGACGCACTTCTCGATTGAGGTACACCGCGACAACAATTACCACGGCTCCCTCGGCATGCGTGCCATGCACCTATACGACAAGGCTAAGCTGCGCAAGCTTCTGGGCCACCTGGCCGAGATGAGCGACGACGAGAACTTCCCGGGTAACTACGACCTGTGCATCAGCGTGCTCAGCGCCGAGTTCGACATCGACGGGCTCTTGAGCGGGCTCGACGAGCAGATGAAGGATGAGCACCCGGAGATCTTCGGCGTTGATGCAAAGGATTCCTGGCCGCGCATGATTGTCGTGTACGCACAGTACGTGCCTTTTGGTCCGGACGACAAGCCCGACATGGAGTGGTTCGAGCAGCTCAGGACGGGCTGCTACGGGCCGTGCCCTATCGAGGAGAAGCCTATGTCGGTGCTGACGGCGCAGTGGATCTTCCGCAACACGCGCGAGTTCAACTACCCCTATGTCAAGCGCACGTACCTGACCAAGTCGACGACGCTGGTCAAGGATGGCTGGGTGGACTGGGCAGTCCGTCGCATGGATGAGATCGTTGCGCCGGATGGCAATGAACAGTGGTTGTCGGCGCAGCTGCAAAGCTTTGGGGGGAAGAATTCCATGTTCACGAGGAATTCTGCGAATGGTACTTCCTACAGCGTAAGTGGACACCCTTGTCAATATCTCCTGAAGTCGCATTGTCTCACGCCCCATTCATAGTGGCGCGATTCGACGATGTGCATGACCATCGACAACTTCCACAAGCCCGAGAAGAAGGGAGATGCCGAAGCTTGGGAGGCCGTCAACGACAAAGAAGCCATTGGTCCCCACGGGATTTTCAGCAAGGAGGACCGCCGGGTGCTTTGGGGCTCGTTTGGCTCGTTTGACCTCGACTCGGTCTGGAACACATATCACGAGGACAGGCCCAAGTACGAGAGGCTGATGCAGGCGAGGAAGCGTGCCGATCCTGATGGTGTCTTCACACCAAACACCTTCTGCGTGAAGCGCGCGGCGTGAGCCGTTAACGCTCGACGCTCTAACAAAAGGTCATCGCCTTCTTTAGATTAGGTAGAATCCAACCGTGAATAAATCTGTCTGATGCTGTCATCTCCATCCACTCGCCTCTCCGGCTTTCTTGCGCGACAATTCTCCAGCTGCCGTTTTGAAATTTAAATTAGCCATTTTGTTTTACTTCGCATTGATCTTCGTTACCTTACCAGAGAGGTATGGCGGTCGTGGTGGTGCGCACCGCAAACGACATGGCAGTTGAGAGCAAGGGAAGCCATTGAGCTTGCTAAAGGCGGGTATTATCCACTCACCTTTCTATTGAATTCGGAATCACTGCAGGTCGAGGTAATAACAACGAGGATGTTAGATATGTAGATGAATGGATAAATGCAGGAAAGAAACACCTGTAGCCGTTTTTTTGCCAAGTCCGCCCGGCACATGGCGAAAACCCGGAACTGGATTTCAAAGTCCACCTGCGGCCATAGCCCATCGTTGCGTTGGTGAAGAACAAATAGTGTAGATACGAAGGGGTGCGGCGCTGACATCCGCTGGTGGGAAGGAGGGTTAGGGGAGATGGAGCCGAAGGGAAAACGAACAACAGAAAGGACTGGAGGTGGGAAGGCAGGAGGCGTGAAGGAATGTAGATACAGGGGTGGGGGAGCGGAAAGAAAGAGTAAAAGCCAAATAGTACCAAGTTCCCAGTGCTCCAACATCCAAATCTGGCGCGTAGTGCGCCCGGAGTCTGAGTCGACATCCCTAGAATGGGGAGGTCAGTGAACGTAGGAGAATTCGGAGCGAGGGGAGAAACTGACGGAAAGAATTGAGGATCGACGCGGTATTAAGGATGGAGGATATGCCTTTCATTGGCACGGAAATGGGGCGGAGAATATTGTTCCTGTGCGCGTCTGACGTCACGGGGAATGCGGGAGGATGTAGGAGAATGGAAGGGAGGAAATGAGGATGTGTGAGAGGGGAGCGATGTGTGTGTGCGAAAGAGAGAATTGTGAATGACCAGCAAGCAAGACATACAGGGAAAAGTCCTCTTGCCCATGCTTCCCACAGAGAATGTCTCTACACTTGCATCACAGCTCCGCGCGCGCAAGATGAAATTGTGCAGACGGATGATAAGTGCTCGAGATTTTGGATAATGAGATGGGATGCCCAAGGATCGACTGGAGGCGCCGCCAGCGTCAGCCCATGGCTAGTAGAGTTTGTGGGAGTAACGGCGGTATATTTGAGCGGCGAGAGAGGCTGGCTGGCGGCGACGACGGCGTGGATATCGGCACATTCCAGTATACTGGCAGGAGTTCTATCGTATTCAGTCTACGTCAGCGTCGTCCAGACTTGGTTTGATCCGTTATTGCGGAGTTTAAACTTCCTCGGCCAAATGCGTAACTCTCAAATTCAAGTCTCTACAAAGTTTACATGCTCCTGAAATTAGGATATGACAGGTCAGATACCAGCCAAGAGCATCTCCAAATATTTTCAGCGATTTTGGGGGTCTAGGCACCTTGTTTTAGCAAGACCGTTGGACCCTCGCGGTAAAAATAGGACTGCTGGCCAATGGATCTCAGTACGAGAGAAGGATCGTAGGATTCATGGGAATATCAAGACAGAGGAAGTAAACAGCGAGCAGAACTGATACCTCCCGCTACGGCGCTTCGATCCTGCCTAACATATTTATGGTAGGTGCAAATCGAAGATGCTCAATATCAATCGCAGCTCAGAAATTAGTCTCTTATGCAAAGTTGACATCATCTCTCTAACTTTACATCTTCAGTTCGAAATCATGACCTTTACACCAGGCAATATAGGTGTGTTGAAGAATATCAATTAGTATGCAGAACAGTAGCGCGAGATATTATGCATAAAAGTCATCGTGTGGTTTTCTTTTCGATAAACTCTGGTTTGACTCGAGTGGTACAAAAAATATGCAGAAATTCTATCACACCTCTGCGTCGTCTGCCTCTACCATCGAAACCCACAACCCACCCTAGGCCAACACATCAACTTGGGATCTCGTAAACGAACGAAACCCACCTCGATGAACATTGTTATATGGTTCTTGACCGTGAGTCGCTCGCCCCGTTTCCATCCGAGTGGGTCCGCGTCCGGGTCACATTGAACATGCGGGATGGGCTGCGCGGCTGGCGCGAGCGCAATGTCCGTGAAGCTTTGCAGGAGACGCACTAGGAAGAATGATGCCTCATGATATGCGAACTGCTGCCCGAGACAGATCCGGGGGCCTGCAGCGTAGAACACAACATAGGTTTCAGTACATCATGGAGAGGCCGAATCACATACCGGCGTTGAAGGGGAGGAAGATGAACGGGTTTGGGATCACTGTCGAAAATATTGAATTTAGTGAATGCAGAGGACGGTAAAGCTGGAGGGATGACACACAGTATTTGTGCAGTCGCTCATCGATGAATCGGTCGGGGTCCCATTGTGCAGCTGGTGTTTGATGTTGGTCTATGAAATCTCCACGTTGAATAGCTATGATTGCGCACCATCAGGCCCCCACAAATCCGTGCGTCGATGCATCAGCAGGACGCTGAACGGAACCCTGCACACAACGCGGTTGAGGAGACGGTGGGACAGATACATATAATACCGACTTGGATTTTGCGGGCAGGTAAAATGGCTTCCCTCCCGTCATCGACGGGAGGATCACAGGCGCCGTCGTGCTCCGCATGTTAACCGGACTGCCAGCGATGAGTTTATCACAATAAAATCAAAAGCAGTATGGAACGCACACCGGGGGATAGAGGCGCAACGTTTCTGTTGTGCCTTTAGCATAGAGATAGCAGCAAAGAGATGAAGGAGGACAGACCATTGAGCACCGCTCTTAGATACTTCATCTCCCGGAAGTCGTCCGGCGTGGGCGCGCGTGTCGGTCCCACTGTGTTGAGGACCTCGGTCTGCAGCTTGGCAAGAACTTGTGGGTGGCCGGTGAGCATGTATACCACGAACGTGAGCAGGCAGGCCGTCTGCCCATTGTGCCACACCGGTAAGTATTTGTGAGAGGGAGAGAATGAGACACGTACAGTGTCTCGCCCAGCCACACTGATGTTCACAATCTCGTCTCGCAACATCGTTCGATCTGCTCAAACCACAAATAAACGTGAGTCAGATAGAGCTCGCAAAAAATTCCCAACCCAGACATGCCATCTGTGTAATTGAGCAGGTGTTCCACAAGCGTCTCGCCCTCTTGCACCTCGCGGTCCTCCGTTGCTCCGTCCATCCCCATCTTCTCCACACCGTCCGCCTTCCGTCGCACCACAGCATCGCTCAAAATTGGGTCGAGGAACGCGTGCACGATGCGCATCGGAGCGCGGATCTTGTCGTGCCAAAACTCAGTGAGCGGCCAAGCGGCGCCGAACGGGCCCCTCTCCATCGCGACACGCTGTGCAAGGCTCAAAGCGGTGGCGAACGCGTTTGACGCGTCGGCGTCGGCAGTCGAGATGGCAGAGACTGGGACGGAGGAGGGGTAGGGGAGGCCCGCGGCGAGGGTGTGAGCATTGTGGCCGAAAAGGAACTCGCCCGAACTGTCCATTGCAAAGCGCGAGATCATGTCCTGTGTGGGATTGAATGTGTGACTAGAAATGAACACAGCAAGCTACCGACCTGGAAATCGATGGGGTGGCCCTCACGGATGCGCATTTTAATGGCTGCAATGGCCTCGTGAGAGTGGCGGTCGAAGAGCTCGAAGTCGCTGATCCTATCGCGTTTGAAGAATGGGCGCGTCATAGCGCGATGAAATCTAGTTTTAGAGATTAGTTGCGAGTGATTTGATAGCGGCGACAACACCTACTTCCACAGCTCGCCTGAACGAAAGGATAATTATGATAAAGCGCATGCTTATAAAAGAGGTACGTACCGTCAGCAGAAAATATTCCTAAGCCTACAAGCGGAGTAAATATCACTCTCGTATCTTCGCCCTTCTCGAAGCTGTTGAATTCAGTCGCAAGGAGGATCTAATGGCCTGTGAATACCAGGACTACGGCGGGAACAATATACACCACCTTCATGTGCTCAGGCTCGCAGGTGAAGAACTAGGTGCATATCAACAAGACATATAAATGCACAATCTAATGTCACACCCTGTCTTCGAATAAAATGCGCATGCAGAAGATGTTCCCGAGTGACCTATTTATGAGTGCCAGCCCCTCTCCTGCAATGCTATTAGTTGCAGCTAACATAGTCAGATTACTTTTGATTCTGACCAGGATATTCCTTTCCCCTTTTTTGCAATCCCGCGCGCATTAGGTCGATGCCACCAATCGACGACGGGAGCGTAGGCGGCAACGCCGCGCCATTTGCGGCGGCGGCGCGCCGATCGGAATAAAGCTTATATTGCACGCGGGCCGTAAGAATTATGGGGAAGCTGAGCAGGCACACCGGCGCGAACACCCAGCGCGGCACATAAATGCTGAAGTACGTTTTGCCAAGCCATTTGAGGAAGCAGGTTGCAAGCGGCGGTGCAAGGAAGCCAGGTAAGAGCTTGGACAAGTAGACAATGCCAGGAGGGATTTCCATACTTTCTTTTGCCGTTTTATCTGTGCGCTGTGTTTTGCTGCGTTGCGGCCTTTTATGCCTTTGGGATTTAGTCAGAACATGATCGTCATTTCCGGTTATCCGGTCAGGTGACGCGGGTGGGTATTCGGCGCTGATTGATGCGAACTGGCGGAGTATGAATCAAGTATGAATTGTACCGAGACCGCTTGTGCTCCTCATCTCCTTCCACCAAGCCGCGAACCTTTACAAGGTCCCAAGTAGGGAGAATGGAAGAGATCTCAATCAACGCGCTGTCTGGATTAACGTATGAGTTGCGTACAAGTTGCCGGCAGCTGACTTCGGCGCAGGTGTGCTCGCGTCGATTACTATTTCTTGCTACCTACCTACCTTTCTAGCGGGTACCAGTGGACAGAAAAATTCAAGAAGTTGAAGGAGGAACAAGGTCATCGTTTTGTCTTCCCTCTCAAATGACCGAGCTTCTGACTAAAATTCGCAAAGAGGGGGGGCGGGGGGTGCTCTCGTGCAATCGAGCCCTTCTCAACACATATTGAAGTTGTTCGGCTGCGCAGGCGGTTGAAGGATTCTTTTCCGTGTCTCTGGAACGAGTATCTATCCCCACTTGATCTCCACACAGCCGTCACGGTCATCATGCAGGAATGCGATATGTTACGGACTCGAGCAGTCGGCAACTTGAAATGACTGGATCTGCACACGAAACACTGTACCTCCCGTGGGGCGGGACATACACTGCGCAACGTTTCCAACTGGATTTAAGGCGGAACCGGAGCAAGTATAAATCTCTCACTTCTGTCGCTGGTTATAACAATTAAAATGCGTTCTTTCCTTCTAGGCATCGGTCTCTTCTTTTGCTTTGATATTTTGGCTTCGGCCGCCGATAATTCCACACAACATTCGACTACTACCCAAATTCTCAACGCAGAAGTTGATTCATTTATCAACAACATTCTTGCGGAATGGAATAGTCCTGGAGGTGTTGCGGTCGCTGTTGTTCGGATGGATGGCCAGGGAGGCTGGCTTGTCGAAACGAAAGGATATGGTGTAGCTAAAGCGGACGGCACTAAAGTCGGTCCAGACACCATCTTCTCAATTGGATCCAACTCTAAGGCAAGCTTTTTGGGCTCTCACCACATTTGTGATTAAATTCTAGTAGCTTTTCACGGTCCTTGCAACAGGACTCCTGATTTCGAACGAATCACTTAGTCCCCCACTCTCCTGGAAGACGCGGCTCGCATCGGTAATTCCCGATTGGAAGTTCATTGACTCCGTCGCCTCCGCTGAAAGCACAACCACTGATATTATGAGCCACCGCACTGGCCTGCCGTCTCATGATTTCGGATTATTCCTCTTCAACGACACCTTCAGGTCCATTGTACGCTATTTAATCGCGTCTCCACCGCTAGCCGTATTGACCGCAAGCCATAGATTGAGAGGATTCAATATTTGAAGCCCTCCCTTGGCTTTCGAGAGGGCACCCAGTACAACAACTTCATGTACGTAGTGCTCTCGTACCTCCCCACCGTGCTCCTGCCGAACAAACCGCCCTTTGGGCGGTACGTCAAGGAGCATATCTTAGACCCGCTGGGGATGAACTCGAGCACGTATTCGTTCACCGTCGCGAATGGCACGGGCAGGATGGCAGACGGATTTGCACGAGAGAAGATCAACACCACCGAGAATCCCCTGGGCCCAGGAACCACGCGCGTCCTTCCGTTTTTCTTCCCCAATTCAACTGAGGATGGTGACAGTGAGCCATTTTTTGTCTGGACGAGCGTAATGGAACTGATTTGTGGTTCGTGCTTGTTGCAGCAACTGCTGGGGATGGCGGGATCCTCAGCACGGCTACAGACATGGTGCGCGGTCACGATGGAGTTGAATTGTAACTGCCATTCATATATGTGTAGGCGCGCTGGTTTCAGATGCTTCTCTTGGAAGGCCAACACCCCACAACTAACGCTACCATAATTCCTACAACAGCTTTCCAGCAAGCCGCCACAGGAGTCTCTGCCTGGGAAGGCAACGAGTACGACTCCTGCTGTTCCCTCATTATACTTATCTTGCGCTGAGCCTAACTGCAGTGATTTCGGGCAGCTCCCAGGTGCCCCGGAATTGTCTCCCGCACTTTATAGTGGAGGCCAAGCACAGTCATCTTATCGCGGGCATGGTGGGTTTGATTTGGGTCTACACAAATTAAATTAACTCGTTTTGCAGTCCAGTTCGAGGTATGTACTGGAGTCCAATTAATTGATTGCGATCTGAAGAGATTAGCATGAGGGGGCGCTGCTAGGTAGGTTTTTTTTGCTTTAATATCTGTTCTCTCCATTTCAACTACGCAACAGGATTCCACAGTCGGGTGACACGCTACCCATTCGATGGCGTCGGCGTCGCCATCATGACAAACGACGACGCCTTCGGCCCACTGCTGAAGGAGATCATTAAGTTCCGCATCGCCGACGAGGCTTTTAAACTTGAACCAGTGGATTGGAACTCGAGGTAACTTTGTGAACGCTTGGAGTTATTGTAATTAAACTACCTATCCAGATACAAAACCGCTGCACAAGAAATAGAGCTCGCAACTACAGAGAGCACAAGCACGCTCTCCGCCCAATGCAACCTTGCCATTCCCGCTCACCGCCGTACAGAACACAATATACCGCAATCTGGGGTACGGTGCCGATATAGAGCTCTGCGGAACTGCCACTGGGACAGCGCAGTCTGTCCATTGCAAGGCCCTCCTCGTCCACCTCAGCACCGCCTATCCCGAGCAGATAGCTGCAGCGGATCTGGTCTGGGCTTGGGACCGTTACCTCGCGAGCTACGTCGCGCTCTCGCACTTTGAAGGCCCAGTGTTTAATGTCAGTGGGTGGATTCAGATGGTAGGTTATATTTGGGACCTCATGCTTCCCATTACACGCTCACGTATTTCTCAGCCGACAGGGAACGCCTCGGCGCCATTCTGGGCGTACAACAGCGTAGGCGGGGTCGCAGAGTTTGCCGTGGACGCCGGGAAGGTCGCAGGATTCGGGATGAGAGGCGGAGTGTGGGGGCAGCGGACTTTGTTGATGATCCGCAGGGCCAGACTGTGGAGGAGAGATCGGAGGTGTGGTACAAGGCCGTCAAAAATTGAACGTCGGGCTTCTCGGGTTGAATAAATGGTCTCGATTCCGAAGAGTAGACGACATGGACCGACGGCTTAGTGCAAGTCAGATACTTCCACGGTTTATTTCCACGATGAACAACGCCTGGAATATAACCGTGCTGAATGTGGATCACGTTTTGGGATCACGATCGATTACCTAATGTGAAAAGCAAGAAAAGCACTGAGCAGTGGAAAGTGTGACGCTCACGCTTTTCGCGGTCACGCCTTTTCGCAGTCACCATCACGGCGCGTCCAAATGTTTCTCCTCCGTGCTGTAGCGACTCGGGTATTGCCTACGGTAACGAGCGTACGTGGCCCTCAACAGCTTGCTTTGCTTCAATCTCTGAGCTCCACCCCATCTCCCACGGTGTAAGCCTCCAATCGGTACGGGTAACCACTGGCAGAGATCAGCCGTTCTGCCCGTTCAACGTTCGTTCACTCATTTACATCTCTCCAGCTCTGGTTGTGTGTTTCTATCCTTGAATTCTTTCTTATCTTGCCCTCAGGCGGCCACCGAGGTCCTGGTGCGTCTCAAAGCCCTCAACCTCTTCATCACAAAACATTATTCCTCACGCTGGTCTGGCGCAGCTATCGATGCGGCGAAAAAGGCCATATTTCAAGCGAGTGCGCTCAACCATGGGTATGGTGCGTCTTTTTACCTTGTTCAATTTCCCTCCTCCCTTACGATGGTCTGGCGCAGCCACCGATGCGGCAAAAAAGGCCATATTGCGAAGGATTGTGGTAAACAATCGTGGTGGGTCTCCCTCCTCCGTCATCCATTTCTTAACTCACGTAATTTCGCATTGGTGTGGTTCTTTTCTTCCTAACGCTGGTCTGGTGCAGCCACCGATGCGGCGAAAAAGGCCATATAGCGAGGGATTGTCATAAACAACGGGCGTGGTGAGTCTCGCTCCTCCGCCATCCTTGTCTTTCGCTCACATAATTTGCATGTGCAGCCATAGGTGCGGCTCAAAAGACCACCTCGTGGCGGCCTGCAACATGCCGATCACTTGGTGCATCTCTTTACTTTATTGGAACAAATTTCTTTTTCGCTCGCTAACGCCCGTCGCAGCCCTCGATGCGGCAAAGAAGGACACAAGGCAAGCGAGTGCTCTTAAGCTCCGGCCTGGTGCTACTCTTTCTTCTCAGCCATCCTCTTCTAGCCCACTAATTGTGCATGTACAGCCATAAGTGCGGCTCAACGGACCACCTCATAGCCGAATGCAGCCTGCGGACGGACCGCGCTGGTGCGTATCTAGTACCTGCTACAATTTCTTTTCTATTCAACGTTGTTCTGGTGCAGCTACCGATGCGGCGGAGTAGGCCATATTTCACGTGAGTGCTCTCAAGCGCCGGACCGGTCTGGTGTGTGTGTCTCTCTCTCTTACCCAGCGCTTTCTTAACTCACGTAATTGCAAATCGGTGCGGTTCAACAGATCACTTCCAGGCAGACTCCACTATTTAAGTGTCTTGCCGCACATTTACGGAACACCTGCCAAGATCTATCTACAGAGGTCTCCCGGACGCCGCATCGGATCTCCCTATGAATAAATCATTGGCAGTGAAGCGTGTCGCACTCTCCAGCATTCTCTGCGCTTTTTTATCCACCCGTAGTCAAACAAACTCGGACAACATCCAAAGTCCCATGTGTATTTTAAACGTCTTCATCATGTACTGCCGTGTTCTGAGACTAGCCTGCTGGTATATCCTCGTCAGTCTGTGTCTTGGACCGCGCCACGTTCTACCGTGATCTCCCATTGATATCCGGCCGTCGAAACATTGCCGGTTGCGCACTTGAATCTCGCGCCGTGCCTTTTACACGTGGATCCAACTGACCTTCACGTATTCTAATTCTCCCATGCTATTAGAGCTTATTTGCAACCGATGAAAAATGAATTCTGTACAAGTTTTATGTCCTCTGATTGGCTGCTCCACACTTTCCAGCCAATCAGCATTGATACAAAATGATTTTCATCGGTTGCAAATAAGCTCTATTCAGATTCCGCGGAGGACTGTATCTCGAGCTCTGGCTTGATTTCATTTTATTACATAAACAGATTTCTACTCCGGGTATTTTTTACTTTGACCCTATTCAAAGCTCAACCAAGTCGCAGTTATTTTCCCGCTTGGTCTTTGATGCATTCCAGCAACTCACGAAATATTTCAGGCTCCTCGTAAGCCTGCGAATCTTACACAAGAAATTTCGTGCAGGTGCAGCGGCACATACCTCGACTAATTTCACAACAATATTACCGAGTTGGCTTCACTTTGCAAGCGTCTCCGGTACTTATTTCGGGTATGGCCGTGTATCTCGGCCATTGACTGACTTGGGACGGCGACAGAGTAAAATCACGGCACCAAGAATAGTCCTGTCCTGAATAGTCCTGTCCTGAAGTGTTTGTTGGACCAGCAGAACCTCTCCAGAACTTTATCTCTTGCCAGTACTACATAGTATACACCATGACTTCAACAAGAACAATATGCAGAATGTTCAAACAATCCTCGCCATCTCGCGACTCCCCGCTTCCTTTCCCGATGTCCTCGTATGGTCCACCTCCATCAGCTGCTCGATATGTACCTGCATAGGTCTCATCTCGTTTCTTGGCAAAGGCGTCCGCTGAAATGTACTCGTAGACGACGTCGCACGAGTACGTTGAGCGAGCCCAACGCGGAGGATGACCATGTAAAATGCGATGGAGATGATGGGTGGAATCATATCTAGCACAACAAATATCCCATTTGACTGGTTGACGAAGCCGATCAGGGCGGCGAGAAGGGTGAAAGAGTAGAGGGCGCCAGCGTCGATGACTATCATTAAGACCGGCATCAATCCCCGGCCTATACGAGTCCGTGTACACTACGGTTGATCGTCCATAATTTGTAAGCAAGTAGACCTACATTGGCGCTTGGTTCAATTTGATAAGCCAGGAATCGAGACGGATATCGTACCAGTTGCAATGAAATTACAGGATAGGGTGATCGCATAGAAAGAGGTGATCCATTGGCCCGTACGCGAGGCGAAAATGTTGCTTGAGGTGGGCGCCGGCTGGGTTAGTTCATAGACCGTACCGATACCAGTGGCTACGCACAACGGTTGAGAAAGAAAGAAGCAGAGGTCATGTTCTGGCACTTACTACAGACACCTAGCCACAAAATGAAAGGGACCATAATAACCCACACTGAGCGCCAAACCATGTAGCTTCGATATATCTGAGTGGGAAAAGGGATGAGAGAGTGCCAAAAATAAGAAATATTCTTACTACCACGCCGTCCCCGAGAGCGGTCTGAATAGGGTACACGATGTTCTTGAATACAAAAGATGGCTCGCGTTCGTTTGCGAACCAAGCCAGAGGTCCACCTGGGTAGGTGTCCCGGTAGAGAACTAGACCGCTGTAGATACGCTTGATGTCTACGGCAATATGCTGAGGAACGACGCATCGGTTAGTCAACCACACTGCCCTTGACCATGCGAGCTCTCCCGACTTACTATGGTACTCAAAGTCAAAAGCAGGAGAGCGACCACGACCATGGGGAAATTGATCTGTGCACGAGTGCGGCCGGAGAGGAGGGTCCACATTGTCCCTACGAACATAAGCACAGAGAAACCTGCAGTAGAATATTTAGTTGTGATGTGTTGGAGGACAAAATAAATTATTGGCCATAGAGAATTCCTTCGAGGGAAGTGGAAATAACTCCCGCTTCGTCGAGGGGGAAAGGTTGGGCCATTGAGTCAAGCGGGCAAGATGTAGCTGTAGAATTAGTACACTTTATATCCATGAGATATTATCTCGGTTTCTTGCCCAGGGCGAGTTATTATGAGAACGAATTCAATTTGCGCGGCGATCTGTCATCCGCAGTCTCAGGTCGGGGTTACCTCGCAACTCGGAACTAGATTAGTACCAGGTTGATAAATTACATGGTCTGAATAAACAATATCGAGTTACAAAAGCCTCCTAAAAGCGCAGATCAGTTGTACAGCCTGTGGACCACGCGAGTATAATATACCTCCGCCCCCAATAAATACTAGTAGCACGTGTAGACCCCAGACAACAGAGAGTGGCAAGACACATTGGCCCTGGAATTATGGGTTTCCGCACCTGGACAGAAAACATCTCAAGAAATAAATGGAAAGAGATGGTAGCATCAGAGGCCTGAGGCCTGATTCCATTTGCTTGCAGCAATGGATATAGGTACTTAGGCAGATCCAATATTGGTCGCCGTGCGATGGTTCAAATCAACTCGGTGGTAAGTGATTTTAAAGATGTCTGTCCGCGGCTATGGTAATGGAAGTGGCCATTTATTTAGTCATGATCAGAAAGTACTTCGTCAGATCTTTGCTCGTGTTTTAGCTTTTTTTAGTGGTCCTGCATCAAACGTAAAGAGCCTCCCGCTGCCGCAGTGAGCACAGGAAACTGGAAAGTTTCGCCTTATTCTAGGTCCTTTATCATTCCTCCGCTTCTGGAACGACCACGAGCTTCCGCATCTCAAGCATCGTGACTGCAGCGTCATGATGTTTCATACAAAGTCTGTTCTAACCTGCCAAAATCACACCACATCGCGTCGACTTTGGAAAAGATCCCTAGCACTGTATGTACGAAGGCGGACCCTGGGGACTGCCAGTGGGGCAGATATCCCGTCACTGGTTGGTTCTGTTCCAGTTCTTGAAACCGGAAACTTGCAGCTCGCAGACGGAGTGCTGCCCAAATATGAAAAGTGCGATATGCCATTTGCCGTATGGTATTCCTCTCCGGGGTCGTATTGTATTTGTCGAATAAGATGGTATGATGACGACGTTTGTGGAACAAGATTGGTAGCCTGAGGACGGCGTTTGACCCACCGACAAGGACGGCGTCTGTCGAACAAGATTGGTGGGACGGTGTTTGAGTTAGGACGGCGTCTGAGTCACTCGTGGTCTCAAGCGTGGTCTCGCATGCAGGATCAGCAAAAGAAGTTGAAAAGAAGGACCGATCTGTCCATCCGGTTGGCGTGATTGGCTCCTAGTGATCGATATCCCGCGTTCCTTCTGTGATCGAAGTCATCCCAACACTAGCAGATCCAAGGCAGATGCCGCAACAATGCGACAACATGGCTGGCGAGATTACTACCCGACCGTTCACTTAAACAGATATCGATCTTAACTGCGGCACTCCCATTCAGACTCTTTCCGATGTCCTTGAAGTACACGACCGTCGAGAATTTGCAGGCGGTGGGAAAAGATCATTTATGTCTAACCCACGCTCATCCCGGCCATTCACAGGGATATGCAGCGCTGAAAAAGTCATTCTAAGACAAGAAAACTCTGCCATTGGAGTTTCATCGTGCATAACTTTTGCAACTCGCGCGCCTCTTCCAGGAAAACAATACCAGTTTGTGCGCCGCCGTGTACTCCGACTTGGGTCGTCACAAGCTCGAGTGCTCCTTTCCCGAGATTGCGCCAATCGTCTCTGGAGCCATCCGCACCGCGGACAGCTTAGAAGAATGGCACAAGCCAGAGAAGCCAGAGGTGGAGGAATGGCGCAGCTCTTGGGACACAACTATCTACACATCTCCCAAGGGCGTCGTGCTCATCATAGGGTGTGTATTACTACCACTCTGCAATCTGTATTAACATCCTGCGTAGGCCGTGGAACTACCCATACGGGACTATGATAATTCCCTTGATCGGGGCCATTTTCTTCACGGGGAGCGGCCGCGTGGTAGTCTCTTATAAACAGACGCTACAACAAAAAAGTGCTCGTACCTGCGCATTGTTGTAGCCGCGTGGGCAGAATTGTTGCCGCTGCCGCCGCCAAGAACGTCACCCCCCTCACACTTGAGCTGGGGGGGAAATCTCCCGTTTTATTCGATGCGGGCAACACCGATATCGAGCTCGCGGCTAATCGCATCCTGTGGGGAAAAACAGCAGAATTGTGGCCAGGTCGGTTTTATACTTATCCTCATCGCAGCAACTCCAATCTTTATTTAATCGTAACTGCGTTGTGTAGCTGTGTGTGGCGCCGGACTACATTTTGGTCCCGCGGGCGCACCAGGACGCCGCGGTTGAGGCGTTCAAGAAGGCGTACCGCACGTTTTGGCCGCATCCGAAAGGGGCGTTGGATGCGCGATCTGAGATGGGTACCATCCTGAACGCACATCATTACGCGCGTCTTACGGAGCTTGTCCGGCGGACGAAAGGAAATATCGTGCATGGCGGGGAGTCCGAGGGTACCAGGCACATCGAGCCTACCCTGGTGACCGACGTGGGACTTGATGATGTGCTGATGGAAGAGTGCATATACATACACTGCACAGTGCATACACAGCGAGCTGCGGTACTGACGGTTCACTGGCAGCGAAATTTTTGGCCTGATCATCCCGATAGTGCCAGTCGATGATGTGAACGAAGCCATCGAGATCATTCGTGGACGGTCAGAGTTTTGTTTGTTTTTTGTGGATGGACAAACTTAAGTAACCCAGTCCTTCCCCTCTTGTCATTTACGTCTTCACCGACTCCGAGGAAACCAAGAACAAATGTATGTGGTTCGTTGAGTGCTGTAGAGCAGCACTGTTTGATCAACCTTCTTTTATAACAGTCCTCGAGTCCACCAGCAGCGGTACCCTCGTCTTAAACGACACCTTTACCCAGCTTGGCGGTACGCACGGATTCCATTGTCTGACTCTTTTTTTGACCTTCATATCACTACCCAGTCCACGAGATGCCATTCGGTGGCCAGGGAGAGTCAGGCTGTGCGTGACTCCTTCCAGATCCCATCGGCATATAATAATAATAATATTCATATGTGCATTAGACGGGTCGTACATGGGCAAGTCCTCCTTCACACCTTCGTTCACCGCCGCAGCTACGTCAATGTTCCGCCTGCGTATGTTCCTCGCATCTCTGACCTCCCCTATGAAGTCTTAACATGTGTTCAGTGCCGAGCCCTTCCTTCAGCTCCGCTACCCACCTTACACTGAAGAGGCGTTCCAGGCGCTCTCGGCGCTAGCGTTCGTGAAGATCCCCGATCTTTGAAATGAATTTGATCTAAATCACAATTTCAATATGACCTAGCGTAACGTGAAATGCCATCGTTTTGGAGCACAGTAAATTAACAGAATCGCGGTCACACTTGACTCTGACCGAAAAATGTTGCAACCGAGCAATAATGTTGGAGTTTGCGTGAGTGGTTGAAATGCAAACTACTACAAAAATTCGACGAAGAAGCCAAATGAATTGTGCTCAATAGCTAAGCCTACAACGCGGTCCGTAAGTCGCACCCGATGTTCCTCGATAGGCCAAGATGCCGGAAGACGAGATCGGACACATCAGACTCGGGAGGCTCTTCATCTGGTCAGTTTTTTTTCGGATAAAACCCACCCAAAAAAATAGCAAATAGCTGTAATCTGTTGAGCTTGCACATTATTGAAGGGCTTGGAAATTCCAAGTGTTTTGGACTCAGTCAGCTCCACGACTGAATGATCCGTCAGGTTCCCACGAAAAAAAACTTTGGCAGAAGCCTGTGATGGTCTGGTCACGGTTACCCATTAATTACGTCTTCTTCAAGTCGCCGCACTTGGTGCGTCTTTATTTACCTTGTTCATGCAAGATTTTTTTTCCCTCTCTAACATTATTTGTTCTGGCGCAGCCACCGATGTGGCAAAAAAGGCCATATTGCGATGGATTGTGGTAAACAACGGTGGTGAGTATCCCTCCTCCGCATCCCTTTCTTAAACTCACATAACTACGCATCGGTTCGGTTCTTTTCTTTCCTAACTCTGTCTGGTATAGCCAGCGATGCGGTAAAATAGGCCATATTGCGAGGAATTGTGGTAAACCACAGTAGTGAGTCTCCCGTCTCCATCATCCTTTTCTTCATGCATTAATTGTGCATATACAGTTTTAGGTGCGGCTCAACAGACCACCTTGCGGTGGAATGCAGTATACCTCGTCGCGACCGCGATCTCATTTGGTGCGTCTGTTTGCCTTAACGCCGGGATGCCACAGTCATCGGTGCGGCGGAAAAGATCATATTCCACGCCAGTGCTATCAACGAAAGGCATGGTGGGCCTCTCTCCTTGTCCATCCCTTTCTTCACTCATGTCAGAGTGTATGTCAACCGTCAGTGTGGCTCAACGGACTACCTCGAGGCGGACTGTAGCATGCCGACCAAGTGCACCTGGTACGTCTCTTTATTTCGTCGTGCAACCATCTCTTTCTCCCTAACGCTGGTATCACGCAGCCACCGATGTGGCGAAAAAGGCCATATTTCATTTCATTGCCCACAATACCGAAAGGCATGGTGCGTCTCGTGATTCCTTTTCTTAACTCACGTAATTTCACCTCTGTGCGGTTCCTTCCTTCCTAACGCTAGTCTGGTGCAGCAACCGATGCGGCGAAAAAGGTCATATTGCGAGGGATTGTGGTAAACAACGGCCGTGGTGAGTCTCTCCTCCGCCATCCATGTCTTTGCTCACGTAATTTGCATGTGCAGCCATAGGTGCGACCACCTCGTGGCGGGCTGCAACATGCCGATCACTTGGTTCATCTCTTTTACCTAACACTTTTTTTCGTCCCTAACGATCTGTCGCAGTCCCCGATGCGGCGAAAAAGGACACAAAGCAAGCCAGTGTTCTCAAGCTCCGGCATGGTGCAACCCTTCACCTCCGCCATCCCCTTCTTAGCCCACTAATTATGAATATACAGCCATAGATGCGGCTCAACGGACCACCTCTTGGCGGACTGCAGCATGCCGCGCACATGGTGCGTCTCTTCATCTTATTCATTCAACAATTTCCTTTATCCTTAACACTAATCTGGCGCAGTCCCCGATGCGGCGAAAAAGGACACAAAGCAAGCGAGTGCTCTCAAGCTCCCGCATGATGCAACTCTTTATCCTCCGCAATCCCCTTCCTAGCTCACTAGTTGTGAATGTACAGCCATAGGTGTGGCTCAACAGACCACCTCGCGGCGGACTGCAGCATGCCGCGCATATGGTGCGTCTTTTTATCTTGGTCATTGAACAACTTTTTCTCCCTAATGCTGGTCTGGTGCAAGGATATATCGCAACTGAGTTTTCTCAAGCGCCGGCATGGTGCGTCTCTGATCTAGGTCATACCTTTCTTGACTTAATTGCTCCTCGGTGCGGTTCAACAAGTCACTTCCAGGCCGACTCGGGGACGGCCGCGATCAATGCGGCCTGCGGCACGAACTTCAATGAGTAGTAATGTTTTTGAAATGCTGATTGAATATCAATGAGGGTTAACAAAGCGACCTTCAATACCATGGCCTCAACATCACCCGCATGGCTGTCAGAACAGAGCCGAGCGGCATTAGTGCACTGGCCACGCTTACCTTCACTCTGTGTTCTTCGTTGTTAGATAATTTGCGAAAATCCGTCCCGGGAGATGATGGAATGAAGTTGAACACATGTATTCAGAGGATAAGCAAAACCGATCGACATAGCAACCAGCCTCCGATAGCGTCCACAGCCGTCCCGGGTCTAAATCCAAGATGCAATTCCGCCTAGACAACTCAAAATGACAAGCGACGACCAGAGATCAAATGGAAGTAACAGATTCGCCTTGAACGGAGTCTCAAATACAGATGTCCGCAAAAACGGGTCGGTGGTCGCTCGCAAGCACACCGTCGTCTGTGCGAGCACTTCCGACCTTGTAGCCCGTCGCTTCCCTGCGAAGTATCATGAGTATCCGCCTTCGATGCGTACGAGAAATCTGGCCAAAATGACCAAATTAAACCCACCAGCCACCGTTAGCGCCACCAAACAGAAAGTCAATCCGGCTCCAAGACCGTGTATCGTTTGGAGCTGTAAAGCCGGTGAATGTTGCGTGGTTTGCGGAGACCGCACGACGCGGGGTGTGCGCACGCAAGTCGTGCAGCGCGAAGGGAGACGAGCTCGAGTCAACGGAATACTTGGCAGCAAAGTCTTCCGGGAGTGCACCTGGTGTGCGTATGCCGTGACGATTTCATATGCGCCAGAGTCGCGACCATTTGGTGGACTGTGATTGAAAGCTAAGTTGGATTATAGCGCGGAGAGTGATAGATAAGGACCTATTAAAGTCACCCATTACGAATACCGGGCAGTCAGTGGTCACGGCCTCGTACCGCGCGCGGGCGAGAATCATGCTGGCAGCGTGGCGGCGCTGAGCCTCGGACCGGTCGTCCATGTGAGTGTTGAGTACAGTGAACTCCGTACCACCGTTCCGGCGTTGCAGACGAATCGTCGTGCACACACGGTGCGAGCCCGCGCCGGGGAAACGGGAGGAGTAAAGGGGGTATGTCTGCATCGCTTCAGTACCGATGAAGACTCAAAGAAAGATTACTCACGACGTCCAGAATGAGTCGTACGAGCGGAGAACGAATTCCGACCTTAAACAAATATTCCTCCATTTATAGCTCAACGCGAATCAAGGACGGCGCACTTCTTATAAAATATGGGACTATATTCGCCGGCCTGAACGCCGTCGTCACGACCAACACCAACCTATTTATAGGATTAGCAATGTCGTCCCGCAGCAACGCCGCCAGCGACAAACCCAGTCCCAGTCCGAGCCAAGTAGCTCGGCAAGGTCGTTTACTTGACGGACAAGGGCCTCCTGAAACCCAGCGAGTACGATTCCTTCGCCAAGTAGGTGCTCTGCGACACGCAGCCGCCGGAGGCTCCATGGCTGCTCGCCGTTCTTGCGCAAGTATCCTGGTGCAGCAAGGGGGTCCGGGATGGTTGCAAGAGACTGCTGAACCGTTATGTTGTCTGGCTGAGAATCATACCGCAAATTGTAGGTGACGAATCGCATTGCTGAGCCGAGATATTCTCCAATGAGATTCGTCGTCAAGATACTGAGGGAACCTACGTGTCGATTGGTCGACCCCGGGTCTGATCTGCCAGCGCGCTGGTATTTGAAGGAGCGTTAGGATAGCAAAGAAACATACCTGCATCTTGTAATGGATGGCGCACGTTGGAGTAAGAGAAGAAGAGGGCACAGCCACACCCGTCATCCTGTAGATCATCACCGCCACTGATCATTGTTCGACTGTTGAAATAAAAAATGTTCAAAATATTGTTACGTTGTTTACGTCGCAAAAAAGTCTTCCAGATTACATAATATGAACCAGGTAATGGAATGGGAATCTGAATTGTGTCAGCGCCGAACACCCAGTGGGCTTGGACATTTACACCGACTTGAGGATTCGGATTACTTGAATCATGTTTGACTTTAAATTCCAAATGCTCATTGAAATTGCGTTTCTAAGAGACGACTTGGAACTTGACGCCCTCCTCCCGCTCGAGAACCATAAACTCCATCCTCCCGCTGAACCACCCCGCTCCCTGTGAGCCGATGATTTTGCTCGTTTCAGCAGCCTGTGCTGGGTTGATAGGCACTATCTTTGCCTCGTGCGTTGCCGCCGCGGTTTCAGCAAGAAGCTGCACCTGGCACGCGCGCTCGAGTGAGATATAGAAATGCAGCGTAGCCTCGATTGACGATGTCGCGACAAGTAGACCATGGTTCTGAAGAATCACGGCCTTGTTGGAACCAAGAGCCTTTGTGATTGCCAGGCCCTCCAACTCATTGAGGACGATGCCATTGTACTGTGTGTATAAGGCGTGGTCCTGCCGCACGAATTCGGGTAAATCTGGTAGAAAAATAAACGGTGAGGGCAACGCACGTCGTAAAATGCACAGGCGTCATGAGAGATTGGATCGAGCGTTTTCCCAAGTGTGGAGAATGCCTTCCCGTATATGGAGTGTGTGTGCGCCGCACATACGACATCCGGGCGTGCGGCGTGAATTGTGGAGTGAATCATGAATGCAGCCAAGTTAAGTATCCGGAACGGACCATCCTTCTGCCCCGATTCCTCAAGTATCTCGCCCTTGTGATCCACGAGAAGCAGGTCCGACGGTTGAATCAACTTGAAGTGGAGACCCTGCAAAAAAAAGCGATCAGGACCAGATGTTCAAACGCAAAATTTAAACAAGACACACAAATGGGTTGACCCAGAAGCAGTCCGAACGGATGGGGTCCTTCGAGTACAAGCTGTGAAGTTAGGTGATTCATGAGCGGTGAAGGTCGCGGACGTACGCGGACGGTAATGTGGCCGGCAATTCCTTCGCCGTATCCGAGATTCCCTGAAATGCATGACATTGGGAGCCGAACACAAAACAGAAAAGCAGAACAAAGAAATTAAAGAAAAATAATTCAACGGACCGAATATCCGGAAAGCCTGCGCAAGCCGGAACTTGAGAAACTCGCGCTCCTCGAGTTTGGTCTTGAATACTGGAGGGCCTGGCATCTTTCCACGGAATGTGGTGGCTGGCAACGGAGCGCCATGGTTCTGTTCAACGGACATGTTTGGGGTGGTAGAGGGAAAGGCAGTTCTGGGAAGGAGAACGAAGTAAGTCGAGACTAAAGACAGTAAGGCTCAGCGTTGAAATCAACCGTTAGAAATATATTCACCTCAAGAAAGAATAAAAGGGAATGTAACGGAAAGCTCACTTCAGCGTTAAAACAACGTCTGAGGTGAATCCAGGATATAAATACAAAATAGATACAGCTAAACGGAATGCTGTTGAACAGCAAAACACAGAAGACGCGGACTCAATCAAGGTCCGATTGTGTTGTATAACAGCTATTCAACAGCGTGAACCTCATGTGCCTATCGCTTCTCAAAATCGAAACGAGCGCCCAAGCCTGGTATCCCCATTCAGAAGGACCCTTTAAATTAACGTACAGCAATTCATACCACCAAAGTCTAACGGGACCGCGCCAGAATATACCTACCTACCTGATTGATTAGACCTCAAGAAACTTCGGTGCCTTTAATGAGATGTCGCCGATCATGAAATGATGCCAATCATTCGCATAGCAGGATAAGACTCAGGATAATATATTAGCTTGACGCGGTAATTGTCTCACAACATCTGGTCAATTTGCATTCACAAACTTTCGAGGTTCAGAATTTCGGCTGGATTTTATACCGCTTTTACGCTGGTCATGTGTGAATGATGGTCCCAGTTTTCTGTGACGGCAACCACGCCAGCGTTAACCTGTGAGAATAAGATATAATCTCTGCGATGTCTTACCAGAGTAATAGAATTTTTGCAACAGACAGTGTCGCAACTCAGCCAGCCGCGAGTCTGAGAGCGATTTCAAGGTTCAGCCCGCTCGCAAATTTTACTACTCATTCGGCTCCTCCGATTTTCATTTACAGCCAGGACAATTGATTATGTGGCGTCTCAAGTCGACAGGTAATAACGACACCGAAATATTTCTAAGTTTGCTTCAAACATAATTGCCATTTCTCCCTGGAAGTTGATGGGAGTCCTGGAGGTTCTAAATAGACTTGGCAAAAATTCAAACTCTGATGATTTTTAATAATGCGGCCACCTGTACACGGTAGCGCAGTTAACAACAGACTACCCTGACTGAGATTCCTCAACTATATCACCCATGACGGCTGGATCACTTGAAGTGGAGACCCTGCGATAAAATTGATCAAGAAAATATGTTCAAACGCAAGAATTTATTAAAATTTTAACAAGACACAAAATGGGTTGAACCAGCACAGGATTAGTCTCCTAGACAGACGCTACAACTCAAGGCAACCTACCGGCGTGTTGAAGATGAGTGATGTTGATGTCGCAAAAATCCGTTTTAAGTTATAAGCCAAGGTAGGGGCTTTTTGAACCTTATAGGCAAGCACGCTTATAAACCCTTATAAAGGGTTATATACGCTTATAACTCAAAGGGACTCCCCTCAGGCTGCATTTCAAATCCAATATTGGCGACATACCCACAGGTTGAGTTGAGCCTAGTGTATGAGGCTCGAAAAGCCCTTATCCTGACTTATAACCCAAAAGCGATTTTTGCGACAGAGGAGTTCTCCGAATTACATAAGCACAAAAATAAAGCAGAACAGAGAGCTTGATAAAAACCCATTATTAGGACAAACTTCTATGCCAGACGTAAGTGCAGGCCGTGGAGGTAGACAATCTTGATGAAGTTGATCTTGTACATGATTGTCTCACGGTCACGCTTCTTCCGCAATCTCATCACGGCGCGTCCATATGTTTCTCCTCCGTGGGGTATCGACTCGTATATCGCCCACATTCGTGAGTGTACCCATCCTTCAAAGCCTGGCGTTACAACGCTCTCTGAGCTCCACCTCGTCTCGCTCTGCGTAAGCGTCCAATCGGTTTGTGTATCCAGCTATCAGCTCTCTTCGTTTCACTCATCTGCCTAACTTCTCTCCCCAGCTTTAACTATGTGTCCCCATTCTCTAGATTTCATCTCAACTGTGACTTTTCCCTTAGGCTTCAACCAAAGTCCTGGTGCGCCCCAAGCCCTCCACTTCATTTTTATTTTAGTCTATATCCACCGTCACTGTAGCTATCGGTGCGGCTCAACAGACCATCTCGCGGTGGAATGCAGCATTCCGACCGACCGCACTTGGTGCGTGTCTTGATTTTCTTTATTGAACAAAATGAGTTGCTTAACGCTGGTATGGCGCAGTAATCGATGCGGCGCAAAAGGACATGTAGCAAGCGAGTGCTCTCAACGAAAGGCATGGTGCGTCTCTCTGCTAGGTCATCCTGTTCTCCGCTCATGTGGTTGCACTTGTACAGCTTTAGATGTGGCTCAACAGACCACCTCGCGCCACAATGTAGCATGCCCACCGACCGCGTCTGGTGCGTCTCTTATCTTGTTCATGCAATAAGTTTTCCCACCCTGACGATGGGGTGCTGTAGTCATCGCTGCGGCAAAAAAGGCCATATTTCAAGCGAGTGCCCTCAACAACGGGCATGGTGCGTCTCTCTGCTAGGTCATCCCGTTCTCCGCTCACGTAGTTACGCATGCACAGCTTTAGATGTGGCTCAACAGACCACCTCGCGCCGCAATGTAGCATGCCCACCGACCGCGTATGGTGCGTCTCTTTATCTTGTTCATGCAAAAGTTTTCCCACCCTAACGCTGGTATGGCGCAGTAATCGATGCGGCACAGAAGGACACGTAGCAAGCGAGTGCTCTCAACAAAAGGCATGGTGCGCCTTTCTGCTAGGTCATCCTGTTCTACACTCACGTGGTTGCGCATGTACAGCTTTAGATGTGGCTCAACAGACCACCTCGCGCCGCAATGTAGCATGCCCACCGACCGCGTATGGTGCGTCTCTTTATCTGGTTCATGCAATAAGTTTTCCCACCCTAACGCTGGATGCTGTAGTCTTCGCTGCGGCAAAAAAGGCCATATTTCAAGCGAGTGCCCTCAACAACGAGCATGGTACGTCTCTCTGCTCGGTCATCCCGTTCTCCACTCACGTAGTTACGCATGCACAGCTTTAGGTGTGGCTCAACTGACCACATTGCGGCGCAATGTAGCATGCCAACCCAGCTCATATGGCACATCCCTTTATCTTCTTTAAACAATTTTTTTCTCCCTAACACTGGTTTGGTGCAGCCACCGATGCGGCGAAAAAGGCCATATTCCAAGCGAGTGCTCTCAACGGGCATGGTGCGTCTCTCCTAGGCCATTCTTTCCTGTGCTCCTATAATTGTGTATGCGCAGCTTTCGGTGCGGCTCAACAGACCACCTCGTGGCGGAATGCAACATGTCCGATGATGACCTGAATTGGTGCGTCTCTATATCTTCTTCATTCACGGAGTGCCCTCAGTTACGAGCGTGGTATGTCTCTCTCCTAGGCCATCCCTTTCTTTACTTACTTAATTGTGCATGTATGCATGTACAGCTATAGGTACGGCTCAACAGACCACCTCGCGGCGGACTCCGATGCCGACCTCATTTGGTGCGGCTCTTTATCTCCCTTACTTTTTTTTCTCTTTGACGCTGGTATGGCGCAGTGATCACTGCGGCGCAAAGGGTCACATGGCCGCGCGTTGCCCCTTCATCCCGGGTTGTCAGCGTTGATATGATCCTCACCAATTAGTAGACTTTGGTGTGTACTATCACATTTACAAAGGCCTGCCAAGACATATCTATTTACAGAGGTCTCCTGGCCACCGCTTCGGTTCTACTCCTTGTCACCCCGACGCAAGCCCCGACGAATTAGGTTTCCTCCGCACGGGAACTGTCTTGCTCGGGTAACGTCTGTGTTTTGTGGAGCGCAGTAATCAAAGCGATAATATGTATGTATATGCGTATCCAAGACGTAACTAATCTGTAAGCCACTGTTCCCTCTCCCCCTCCAGAACTGGACATTCAGGAAGGTAGTCTGGGCAACCTCCAGACCACTCATGCGCGAGCGCTGCTTTCGCGGATGCTATGAGTCTTTTTAGCACAACTATTGAAACTTTACACATGAGGGACAGACCTGCATTTCGCGACCACACGTTCCCAATGATACTTGTAGCGGCTTGATTGCAAGCTTTCGCAACTTCAGCCCTGGCTGCCAAGCTAGCGACGCGCTTCAGAATGTCGATACCCCCGGCATTCACAATTTCTTTCCGAACCGACGTCCCGCCCACGTCCCCTAGCAACGCGACCGCATTGGCAAGCTCGATATGGACTTCTGGATATGGCTCATCCGCCGCGGTTCTCAGTGCTGCGAGGAGCGAATCGACTACCCCGGCGTCAACGAGTGCCTTTCGGGTCCCACCTCCCCATTCTGCACATGCAAAGCGTTGGATTGCAAATGCAAATGCGCCCAGCGGCTCCACCTCCTCCGTGGGCAGAATGCTGGGAAGACGAGCCAGCCCGCGCGCGACGCCGGCGTCGAGAAGCACCTTTGCCATGTCGCTACTGTTTGGCCGCATCAGACACCCGACTGCCCGCGCGCTCCAGAGCAAAACCTGGGGATCGTCAGCCGTATTCAGACAATGCGCCAGCATGGCGACACAGCCACCCTTCGCGAGGGCCTTTGCAATCTTGACGGATCGCGACATCCTCGCCACGGCATATATCGCAGCGCTGTAATCCTCGGGGCACGCACTTGCCGACTGGGAGCATCGCCAGGTGTGCTCGCATATGGCTGTGACCATGCCGATCTCTGCCAGCATATCGGCGATAGCGTCTGAGCGGATTAGCACACCCAAACACCATGCAGCGATGCGCGCCATCCGCCACCCGCCCCGGAGTCCTTTGGTCACGAGCAGCTTGCCGAAATTCTGCTTCAAGAGGCCGCTTGCGATCTCCTGATTCCGGCAAATACGAGCGAGGCACCACACCGCAAGTGCAGCGATGTTTTCCGACTGCGCGGCGTTAAAGATCTCGACTAAAGTCGCGGTGCTGCTGGTGCGGTATATTGTGTTCGCGGTGATGGGGTCATGTCTAACGCGGCGATTGTTAGCGGTATGTACAACTTTGAATCAAAACGCTGGTGCACGTACGTCAGGATTCCTAACGTAACCAGGACGGTCTCCAGTCCGATTCCATTAATAGCGCGCGTCTTGAGCAGCAGTATCAGTGTGGGTAACACGCCGGCCGTGACCAGCTTCTGCGCATCTTTGTCCGAGCTGAGGCCAAGTTCTTGGATCGACGAAAGGAGTGAGTCAATCACATCTCGCTTCCGGCCCTCCTTCACCTCGCTTAGAAGCGCGCCAACGAGCAGTGTAGCGTTTCGGGCTAGAGCCGAATAAATCACGGAAAATTGACATCCAGAATAGGACGTACCGCCAGTAGTGGTGATCGTACCCGGCTGGCTACGGATGGACGGGGCGGTGGTATGGAACGACACAGTACTTTCGGTGTACTCTGATGCGGCCGTGCGAGCGCCCAGAGCATGGTGCTTATATGCGGATTCGATAGCGGGAGGCTTGTCGAAGTATCCAGACGAAGGTGTGTCCGGCGTGCTGTCTTCACCAATATTTCTGAGCCGAAGGGGAGCAGAGCGGGAGGACGAGCCGGACCCGGATGCCCATCCAGAGCTAGCAGAGCGGGACGAATGGCCTGGTACAAGTGAACAATGGAACAGACATTATCAAGAAAAACGCACCAGACGATGAAGTCCTGACCGGTGCAAGTCGCCTCCGTTCAGATTCTGGCGTTGGTGCCCTTAATGAGTCGTTCAAAATCAACTTGCCCTCTTCGTCCGCGCCGCCGTGGTCGCTCGACAATACACTGGCTGCGTCGCTTCCGCCATATGCGTATTGCGGTCGTGGAGGATGCACAGCGAACTCGGACGGGGCTCTGTTGATTACTCTGAATTTAGATACCGTCGGCGGAGCTGAACCGGGATGGTGGTTGGGAGACTCGTAGGCAGGCGGGATACTCCGTTGACTTCTCACGGAGTCCGTGCGCGAACTCTGAGGAAACGTTGACCCATGATTGTCTGAATGTGGATCAGTACGAGCAAAACCCGAACGAAAATGGAGGAACCTTCAACACGTGAAACGGAGGCAGACCTCCCATGAAATTTGGCTGAAGTCCGGATAGTACTTTGGAGCAGTTGTACTAGATTATCGAAAGTCGGGCGTTGACGCGAGTTTTGCTGCCAACATTTCTCCATTATGCTCCATATATGGTCTGTCAAGCCGAAGTCCTCGTCAGGGCGGTCGGGGCGACTCTCTTGTTGAACCACCAAATGGAATATTTCCTTTTCGGTGAGAATTCCCCATGGAGCCTTGGACGTGAATATCTGACACATGTGTTGGAGGGACAACGGAAAGTCAGCATTGAAGATATACCTCGAGGGCACTCATGGCCCATGCGAAGACGTCCGAAGAACGTGAGACGGTCTGGAAGTTTTATGAGTTATAAACGATGAATTATAATTATATAGCGGATCATACCCCCTTCCATGCCTCGGGACTGAAGTATCGGTGTCCATTGCTGCCACTTGTTTGCACCTCAATCATCCCATAATCAGAGATACACGCCGTCTTGTTGATACCGATCAAAATATTCTTGGGCTTTAAACTGCCATGCACAACCCCGCGCTGAGGAGATCAATTTCGACGTATCTGCGACAAATTGGTGGAGAACGCATACTTGGTGGAGATACTGCATCCCAAGCGCTACGTCGAATACCTTGCACCATGGTAAAAATGTGCAGATGCCAATACAGGTAAGGTACGCACAATTTTGGCCCGATCAGCCTTGGGATTTTGGTCGAGGAAGCGACTCACATTGCCATCCGGTTGTAATTCAGTTACCACGTAAAGTGGGTCTGCGTCGAAGGAGGACACGCCGAACATTCGGAGGACATTTGCATGATGCAGACTGGTCCATATTTCGCCACGAGCGTGCAGCGTCTAGCGGAGTGCGGGCTCGTCATTTGTAAGATCAAGTGAAATTTATGAAGCATGGCTAACACTGAGCTCCGCCTGCTCCGACAGAATCTTGACAACGACAAGACTGTTTCTCCATCGGCCCTGTGCAATCTGCCGACTACCAATTTGGGCGTCGTCTGCAATGTGCAGCTCATCTGGTCGGATTATCCAGGCCGAAGCCGGGGGCGGAATTTCGGGATCCGACATGAGAGAGAATGGCAGAGGTTAGGAGAAACAAGAGATTCTAACATCGACAGGCACGTCAGCCTACGCTCGCCACAAAGCATGGGCGCCAATCTACCATGAAACATGTCGGGTTAGTACTAAATGGTCCACCGGGCTAAGGCCGTGCCTGCGATCATCATCCGGCATATGATGACTACCGGGACAACCGGGAAACTTTCCTGGCTGTATACTCACCTACTTTGTTTTAGGTTGTTATGTTGGGAGCGCTTCTATGAGAATATAATCTCTGCGATGACTTGCCAGAGTGGTAGGATTTTCGCCACAGACAGTATCGCAACTCGGCCAGCCGCGAGTCTGAGAGCGAGTTCAAGGTTCAGCCCGCTCGCAAATTATACTACTTATTCGGCTCCTCCGATTTTTGCGGGCATTTACAGCTAGAACAATTGATTATGTGGCGTCTCAAGTCGACAGGTAATAACGGCACTCCGAATATTTATAAGGTTGCTTAAACATTCTGGAAGGGACTGCCGGCACTCCTGGTGTTCTACATGAAGCTGGGCTCTGCTTTCCACCTCGTCAGATCACTATAATGTGTTGGCCCACCAGAAACTGAGTACTGAAGTTGCATCACTCGCCTAAGTAATTACGAGTTGGCGTTGAGTTGGCGAGACGTATGTCTGAGCGCTTACTTACTGCATGGGGCTTCTCCAGTTTCCAATGTTGGTCCCTAGATTCATGAACCGCTCAGCGCATAAGTGCTAACGACGCGGGCACGATAGCCGACTGCCATGGTCTAGGATCTCACTTAGTCCACCCTGACCTGTCAGCTGCCATACCCTCTCATACTCCAAGCGCAAGCATGAGCAACCCCCTCAATTTCCCGCACTCTCCCAACTCGTACATGATGGAGGGCAAGCATCGCAACAGAGAGGTTGCCTCTAAGCCGTACAATCACGAGGCCCCGGGTTTCTACCGCGCCCTCAGCTGGATTCTTGGATTCAAAGAAAAATATAGCCTCCTCAACTGTAAGCGAAATTCAGTCCCGCCGTCCTTGCTTGCTCATAACGTTCTTCGAGGTTTCGTGTGGGGTGGGCGTTGGTCGGGTTTTGCCTCGCAAGAGCCTTAACCATGAATCCTGCACGGACGGCGGATGCGATGCCTGCTGGTATTGCTCTTCTTCCCTGACATTTAATTGAACTAAGAGTCTCTCTTAGGTGAATGGTTTTGGCTGAGTCATGCCCCATACAAAGTCAATCTCTTCATTCATATCTACGGTACTATATGTATGATTTCATTGAATCATTCTCGTGCGCTTGCTAAATAAGCTAGTTGGCGGTATCGGTGCCGTGTTTCAGTTCATACCGTCTATTCGCAGGGTCAGTTCAATCCATTCCTTTTCTAAGACGAAACTTCTCCAACTTTGTTTTCTCAGAATAAAGTGATCGTCCATCGCTTGAATGGTACTCGACTCTCACCTGAAAAGCCAGTGTTCATGTTTCTCTTCTTAGGATACGGTGTGCTGCTGTGCCTCATCGTCGGAAATATCTGTGGGGGAATTGTTGCTCGGCGATCGTTCGGAGGCGAACTGAACGTTCAGTCCGGATACTGTGTCTCGGCCTGGGTGTCGTGGTCTCTGGTATCATGGGATGGTTTATGTGAAGAAAGATACCCGTCGCCATAGGAAATGGATGCTGCGTGCGTTGGTCACATCAACAGCATTCGCCGCATTCACTCACAATGATTACAGGTATGGTGGCGATTTTCGCGGCCACGATCACCGCGCGCTTGATCACACTATCAGCAGCCGCTATAATCACGAAGATAGGCACCTATTATTCTGTACTCAAAACCGTTCTCTAGGCCTCGCAAGCTCTAACATTTTCTTGAATTTTAGATATGGAGATGCGACGAGGTCCTAAATCTCTTGGGCCAAGCGGAAGTACAGAGTTTGTACCCATACTGCGTTGCAGCGGGAGTAAATCCGGCTGGCGCATGGGTGGCCGTCCATGCATCTACGCAGGAGGGTCCGATCTATCACGCCTCTGCCTTTAGGGCTGTCCATGGTCGGTTGATCCGCTGTCGATCGGAAATATGAGACTGATTCACCGCAGGAATGGCCCTCTGGATCGCAGCACTCATCCACGTCATCGGTGTTGAATTCTACGTACGCGCAGATGAAGTTTATCTTCGCTCACTGACCGCAAGGGTTTTAGATTCAGAAGACAGAGACTGCCAATCAAGTTCGACTGGCTTACGCACTTGAAGCTATCGATCTGACAGAGACCGGGACTACGGCCTCTTACTGATGCTTGGAATGATTATTTTCTCCCTTCCTTTCAAAAAAGAAATTATCCTCGTCGATCCTTAGTAGTCATGTCTTAGTAGTGTATCCTGAAGGCCTCGCCTGGTGATTTTAGCGTTACTTGTTCAGGAATTCAAAAATGTTCTGTTCACACACGTAGCATATGTCGATTGAAGCCCGGTTATTTGTCATGCATTTGCCTGTACTCGGACTTTTCTTTTCGGATTTCTTTCCATTTTCTTTGTCTCCTGTGCGTTTAGGATGGCGAACCGTGGGAATGATGGACAGGTGGCGGTGCTTTTTGGTAGCGCCTATCATGTGCCAAACTCCACCAAGTCGAAAGTCGCAAATCAGATCCGGCACTCGCTTGACGCTTGCCTTGCACCAACGCCACACCATATCATTCCCTTCCCGCACTTTCTTTGCCGCGAATTCACCGTCGGCTTCAAAATCGATGTACAACAGCGAAACGAGCGATCGCCGATAATGAATTACCTTTAGAACACGGAAATGCGCCATAACCAGTATGTTATTGCTCGACGTCGACATTGTCCAAGAAATTGATCCCTTTCTATCTTTTCTTTGGGCCCTGTAAGCTCGACTATACATTCGGCTCGCAATTGAAATAGTATCTGTCTGAAATATAGCGCTGGAAAGTGTTTTCGCCATGTCAGCCTGATTTTTGAGTTCGCCGAGACTATTGGCAATTCAGGGATTTATCTGAGAGCCACTATGAACGGGAAATCCATGGGCATTTCTTTCACTTGGAAACTAAGTAGTTACTGTAACGGCCTGAAATTTGAATCGAGTATGCGGACCGAGGAGGATATGTCGGCGCCCATTCCCATTGCAATTGATGGCCGGCCAGGGCACCGAAAAGAAACTCCAGCCACTTGAGTCGTGATATATAGCTACCCGCTCGTCTTGTCAGCCAGAACAGAACTTCTGGTAGCGTTGGTTTGGCCTTCGTCTACAATACTTAATACTGGCCCAGTCTGGCATGGGTTCATACCACTAGTACCGAGTCTGAGATAATGGCGGATTATTTAACGGACCACTAATCACAGAAGCTTCACAGATTTGATGTTCATAAATAATTCCTTCAGGAGCCCCTATTCAACCTGCCCGGCAATCAAATATAGGGCACCGCCACCGCCTTCCTTTTCTGGAGCCGCGCTCGCATTCGCATCCTCTAACCATTGGCTGGGTCGCCGTACATGCGTCAGCGCACGCGACTTTAGGTTGAACTCACCGGTGGTCCGAACAAGGGACATAACTCATCTCATCAGGACCTACGCAAACCACACGTAATAGCCAGTTGCGGCCCATGTACCATTACTTACGTCCGAGGCATGTACGTTTAGTTTACGCTTTACAAAGACGTCGGCATGTACGCTCAGTTTCCGCCCTAGATGTCGGACGGCACATGGGGGGTGGTCCTTAAATCGCACATATTTTTTTCTGTTCAATTTCACGTCGTTTTTTATGTTCATTTTTATTCAGGGCTCTTCCAGGCAACCGTTCAAGATCTAATTGTCGTGGCTCCAGAAAATTTTAATGTATTATCGTCTATTCCATTGCACCATTTCGTCAATTAGGCCAGACCACGCCTTCTACGTAGGAACCCGAATAGTGTTTTCACATCTTGAACACATAATTGAAGCGTTCTGAGAAGCACCTTCACCGAGCGCCGGAACTCGGTATCGTGATTTGCATATGTTTATTTCCTGTTGGGCTGGCCATGGAGTGGTCAATCACCTCAATGCTTTCCTGCTCGAACAGACCAGAAAAACCGTGGCTCAGAAAGTCTACCGAGAGTGCGAGACTTGGGAGACTTTGGGAGACTTCAGAGACAAGTTATATAAGCATAAAAAACAATTAATCATCTATTTAGGCTCGCATCCGAGACCTCTTCGAAGTCATTTACTACTAACGCCGCATAAAATCTGGGAATACCCTCAGGCTACGCGCATCACGATGTCCTCCATGGACGAAATCCTTTAGCTCCTCAGGTTCCCGGGCTCAAAGACAACGTTAGAATGGACAAGGCGATGTCGTTTGTCCGGACTCCGGCCCCGCCTTGCGTCGCCGACGAAGATTCGCGGGACGACGAGAGCGATGGCGGCGGTGAGGGCCGTTCAATGATGGGTGATGTTGAAGACCGCGGCGAGGACGAACGTAGCGCCAGCGGGGTGGTTGGGCGTGCGAGCAGCACTGACTGGGACATCTTGAGGCTTGGCGGGAACACAACATTGCCGTCGTAGGGGACTTGCGCTTCCGGGATGCGGCGGGGAGCGCATGGCGGCCCGAGCCGGCGGCCATCCGTTTCCGACAGTACTCGGCGATGAGCTATCCATGCCGGGGCATCTCTTGATGCCGGTGGGAGACGCGGTGGCCGCAAGTACCATAAGGGCAGGGCAGCCTTGAGCACGACTGGCTTGCGGGTGGCCTCTGCGACGATGGCGTGGAAAGGACACCACCAGGGCGGAGGCATGGGAAGAGATGGCTGTGAAGGTTCAGGCATCACAAACGTCGGGTCGATTCATTCGAGCGCGCGAGACGGCGGTGAGCGAGCCCAGTGACACAGGGGTCTTCGAGCCATTTGGAGGGAGAAAGGCGAAGCCCTGTTGGCGGAGCTCTCAAGGGCGAGTTTGTACGTTGTCGTTGGGACTAGGCGGGGACTCGATGGCCACCTACCGATGGTGGGCGGGCGTAACGCTGTGTGACATATCCGGATTGGGTAGGCGGATCAATCCAGGTTTACTTACATAATTGGCCCAGGGAAAGTCTCCGACTGTCTCCCAAAGTCTCCCGAGTCTCCCAAGTCTCCCAAAGTCTCCGGAGACTTTGAGAGACTTTCTCATATACGTTTGTTCTCGAACAGACTCAGAGCGTTGGAAGTGCGTCCATTGGCGAATGGCCTTCTTCACCTGAAAGAACTCGTTCAGTGGTAGTCATAACTTAACTTAAGATGCAAGTGTAATGATCACCGGACGGGTATATGCTCGATCCCACCCATCCCTAGATGGTTCGGTGTCTCCCTCGCCACTTTTGCCGCTGACGAGAAAACCTTCGACCTCTACGACGGATATCATTCCCAGCCGGGAGCATCGTCGTCCTCCAAGTCCAACGGCCGTGGTCCTGGTCCTTATCGCAACGACAGCGGGCGTCGAACCGCGGTGGAAATGGAAGCCGCCGCCCATACTAATAAACCAATATTTGCTCGCTTTCTTGTAACTTTACACTTCGTCACATACACGCGACGTCTCTATATCTAACCTTTTGTACCTTGTCTTATACACGCGATAATTCAATCTATGCAATCCCCTTGATTTATATGTGATGAATCCCTTGTTGGCGCTACGAGATATCCTCCGCAAACGTGTCATGTGGAGTATGTAGATACTCGACATCCCTGCCCTTGAACAGGCAGAGAGACACATTAAATCTGCGCACGCCTATTAGGGCCCACATTTACTGACTGCAAAGCTTGCGTTGCCTAGGACAGGAAACCCCGGAGTGTTTTTTTTTGTCTGGAACGATAGCCTTTCTAGGCTTGATCAAAGCGTGGCCGAGAGGCTCAAGTCTGCGGATGATGTTATTACTTATCAGCCTACAATGAAATGGAATTCCAACTCTCGTCATCTTCATAGCCTACGCGCTCGTCACCGAATATATGGGCCGCTTTTGCGGCTTGCTGTTGCGGCCACTTGTGTTCGACGCAACGCAGCAGAGGCAGCTCTTCCCCGATGCGTGCGTCGTGGATTCCACTAAAGAAAGTTTTTTTGCACATTATTGCGCGCCGTGTGTTCAAAAGGGAATTTAGAGCCGTCAAGGGCACAATTATTTCAAGTAGGATTATAAGGAGTCGACGGGTGTTTTGGTCCTGCGCACCCGTCCCACTTGGAGCTTTCACACGCGTTTGGGAGATATAAGGCACACAATCTCGTCCTCAGGAGTAGGGCGGAGCCGGCAAAACGTTCGGAGGATCCCCACTTTCTGGAGAGTACGCAATGTGCATGCACTGAGTAATTAATCTGGGCTGGGGGTTTAATCACAGGATTAACCGAGCATTCTTTCGCAAGAAACGGTTTTTTGCAACGACAGTAAAAAACAGCAGGCGGCAAACACGGCAAACACTAGACAAACAGCTGTGTGCCTGAACGAAAATAAAAATATTAATGAGGTGAATAATGACTACGGACTAAAGAAATCAGTAAGACTCTGCAGACCCGCCCCGGTCACATTCCCTCCGCCCGGGATATAGATCCGATCCCCAATAGACGCGGCATTGGTCCCATGTCTCGGGTGTGGCATCGGCGGAAGCACCTCCCAACGGTCCTCCCCCGCGCAATACACCTCCACATTATCATACACGCCGTTGGGCACCAAATTCACGTCCCCCTCGCCCCCAAACGTATAGATCCGGTCGCCGATAACAGCGGTGCTCAACCCACCCCGCGCAGTCGGCATGCGCGCCTTCTCGACCCATCCTCGCCCAACCGCTTTCAGATCCAGCGTGAAGACCGTGTCCCGGACATTCGGTACGCCGTTCACCCGCCCACCAACAACGAAGAACGTGTCACCGATAACCGCCCCGCCGACGTGGTCGCGCGCCTCAGGCAGCGATGGTAACACGCTCCACTGGCGCGTAAGCGTGTTGAAGGCACTGACCGCGGCCGAGGAGGGTTGCGCGCCGGTGATCAGATTGAGTTCGAGCAGTCCGCCCGCGAGGTAAACTGTGTGCCCGTGCACGCCCACCGCGGCCGCGCCGCGCGCGGTCCCGCGGGCATATCCGGCAGCGCAGTCCACTCGTCTGCCACGGGGCTGTACACGTAGGACTGTGGGATCGCCACCCAGTCAGTCGTGCCGTCAAGCCCACCGAGAAGATATAGTTTGCCGTCGACCGCGGCAGCGTTGCCGTGGTTCACCGTATGCGGGACGGGCGCGACGTCGCGCCACATGTTGGTTTGCGGTGTGTAGACCTGAGTCCAGTTTACTGTCGGGAAGCTGAAGGGCGCGTCGGGCGGGGGGCTGGAAATCCCGCCGATGATGTACATGGCAGAGTCGAGGGCGATGACGCTCTGCTCCTGGCGAGGGCCACGGAGGGTTGGTGCGACGTCTGTCCAGGTCCCGGTGTGGAGGTGGACCTCGCGGGTCGATGGCGAGGCGAGGAGGACGGGAAGTGCCGCTAGTGCGAGTGCAAGGTGTGGTACAAATTTCATGTTTTCTGATTGAGTAACTGAGAAGGAATGTGGGGCTTGGGAATGCCAGGAATCGGTCGTTCTTATATCGGCTAGAAATCCCATGCCGCGGGACATCAAGATACACGTCCTCCTTGTTGAAGGGTCATTTCGAACAACTAAAGGTTCGCCGTTTTTCCGTCGGAGATATCCGGATCCGTAACGTGACCTGGCACGAGACGCGTCGCACCAAAACTAGGCCAAGCATCGCGTCGGTAAACTCAAAGCATGTCGATTGTATGACCCATTTTCCAGGCCTCGCTTTCTACCTCTTTCGACTGGAGTACACACTTCTTGTCCAAATACCACGATCATCTTAGGCCAGCACCAACAGGAACTGTGCCGGCATCAACTCGAAGGGACAAATTGCCTAGCTCAGCACTAGAAGGGAACGAGAAGAGGTATCAGCGCATGGTGTCGAGAGAGAGCAGCTCATTGAAAGTCCGGTGGAAAGCAGATCGTTGCGTGCGTCTACATGCACTAGTCCCTCATAATCTGCCCCTGAACTTTGAACTTTCAGACGTTCAGATTTCCTGCGGGCTATGTATTTGTTTATAGTTTCCGGTCGCCGGTAACTCATACTAAATTAAATAGGCTGCCGTCCTCTGGAACATCTTCATTCCGGCATTTTCATGTCCTTTTCCAACGTATCGCGTCGGTAAGACCTCGAACCCCGCATCACATACTTGAATTGAATTGTCCCCAGATATGGATGAAATCATGCCCAAGCTCTTGTATAATACCCGGCAACGAACACTCCTTCGGATCGCATCGCCGATCCGCTGCGCCGATCTTGTACTGTGCGCGCGCGTTGACTTTATTGTCCCCGCGTAGCTCTGGGCCCCATTCCGAGACGGATAAGTCGAACGCTGAAGAGTCGTTCAGGCGCTGGGCCTTGAGGAAAGAAAGTATGGGGTGGCGGAGAGTGCACCATAGACCTGGCAATCGTGCGACTGTGTCAATACCTCCTGCTCGAGGCTGGACTAGGTCTTCACGCCCATTGAGTAGACGACGCAGTCGGATGCTGGGTCGCGCGCTCGAGGCCGCAGACGTATTTGCCTATAGAAAGGAGACCGTCATTAGGTATCGTTTGGCGATTCTACTTGCTACCATCTCCCATCGTTCCTGAAAGCAGCAGGTTAAAGCAGACGTAAGACGAAAGAACGACTAAATTGTGCGCACCGACACGATACACAGGTAGCAAGCAGATCCCAGATCGAGTACGACGTTGTCGGGCTCGGGAATTCTCCATCTACGAGAGGCAAGTCAATCGCCGCTCTGCGTCAGACAGTAAAGTGGAAAACACACGCAAGCGCCTTGGGTCAGCCGATCTTCTCTATACCAGAAATACCAGCTCAGCACGTGGCAAGCCTGGGGTGTCTGCCGCACAGACGCCCCGGATTGCCACGTCTATCCTCACGACGATGAGCGACGCGTTCTCTGGCCACCTCCCGAAGTACTGGAGTGTCGAAGATCAGAAGGGCAGGTATGCCAGAGTCAGACTCGTTTCGACCTGGGTCCTGCTTTGCTTGCAGCTCATGAGTTCTCATAGCCCAACTTGCCGACGGAATACCCCTCGAGAGGATGGGCACCTACAGTTTTGTGTCCATGCTCAAGGAGTGGAAGCCCCAACTGCGCATAGGCGAGGAAAATCCTGGGTTCCTGAAGCTCGGGATACGTCATGGCGCGCTGCCAGCATGGGAGAATGTGTACGGGTTATTCCAAGCGGCCAACGACTGGCGCCGCGGCGCCTTCGCAGGAGCTGTGCCGCACGCAGTTTCCGAAGGCCCTCCACGTCCCACCCTCCGCCGCTTCGATCTACTGACCTCATACGAGAATCGTGTCCCCCTTAAAGGGCATGCCCTGGAGGTCCTCGACGCAGTGGACGACAATGGAACAACTACATCGTGATGAGGCTGGAATACTTCGTCGAGGACAGCACCTGCATCTCGTATATGGGCAAGAAACAGCTTCACGAGGGGGTTAGGGTCAGGTTGACGGAGGCGGAGCGCCGGAATCTTGGGATCTCGCTTACGTTCGAGGAAGTTGAGAGGCAGGCAACTGGGATGGATGAGGATAGTATCGCTCAAAATGCCCCTGCAGCTGCTTGACACGTCTGACTGCGTTAGTATGGATGAAATCGATCGAATTTGCTCGATCGAGAATTCGACTACAGAGAGGTCCGAGAGTCTGAGAATAAATCAGCGACCATCCTGCCACGGACACACTTTCTAGGGCTTACGGTAGGGAAGCAGCGGTCTCCACCAGGGCAGACATTAGACGACGCTGGGAGTCACATCCAGAGGTCCAAATGCCGATGTGTCGACACAAGCCTTAACTCGGTCGGGCGTGTGCATATTGAGACATGAGGTTTTTAGCGGGACGTGGGCAGCTTATGTGCAGAGGGAGGAGGAGGAGGATATATGATACTTGCGTGAGGGTATTATCACTGAATGGCACATTGCGTAGCCCGGCCGGACGACTCCAGCTATTGTTCGGTCTTGGATCCCGTACGAATGAACGATGGTGAAAATTCGTGTGCGACCAACAGAAATTATATGCCTCACAATGCCGTGCATTGACTGGCAAAAGCGCGCGATTTTTGATCCTGGAAGAGCGAGGAAGTACATTTAGTATACAATAATCGTCACGATCGTGGGACATCCGTGTTACTGGCCAGAGTCCGAAATCCCCTTTGGCAGCTCGACGTCCACAAGTCCAAATTCGAAATACGGAAGAGGTTTTTCGTTGTCTGGATCGCTATCACTCGAGATTCTGACTGTGGGGTGGCGTGTAATGGAGGGTCAGGAAATGGCATGAGGATCATTAAGGACTGTTGAACCGCAGACATGAGGAGGTTTCGTTAAGGGATACACGTTTTGCTGAGTTCTGCGACCATGTACCGACTCTGTGG